>JAZBGX010002136.1:2208-14317 GCA_037414775.1 Zonitis immaculata | reverse complement strand
TTTTTCCTCCTATTTGCTCACCCACCATATTTAGTACAAGTGTTAATAATTTAAATCAATAGAATTACATTTTTTTTCTGATAAACATCGTGTGAACAGGAAAAGTATTTTTTTGTTTTTGTTTTTTTTTTGTTTTTTGGTTGAAGGACCACACAGACTGTAAATAGAAAAATTCACAATATAACAAGTGTATCACCAAGTATTTATCCTCACAGTTGACAGTTAGCGGCGACTTAATGAACGTATATCGACAACTCACTAAATTCCAACCTCACTTTTATAAATGTCAAATTTAATCGCGTATGAACTAAACTATGGCGTTACGTTCTACAATACACCGCCAATTGCGATGAGAATTATTAGCGTGATACATTCGTTATACATATATAAGTTCCAACTAATTGCAGCTCTCTCACTAATAATGTTGAATTAAAGTAATTGTAAATAGTTTGTTTGTTGATTGATTTCTCACGGTTACTTTTATTGTTGATTGATTGATCGATTGATTGATTGATTGGATCGATTATTGTTGAGTGAATTGGAATTCCATTAATTCTAAAATAATAATAAATTTTGCAAAAAAAAGTTAAGTAGACTTAACGAGTTATTGTATAATTAGATAAGAGATAGAGCAATTGTTTGAGTCGTTTCAAGAATTGTTTACTACAACTATAGTGATTTATTTGTACAATGTACAATTTACGTCCTTTTCAGTTAATTTTATTATCTATATTATTATTATTATTACAGTAAAACCTTTTTCGGGCGGGCACCTACAAGACAGTATCCGTCCAATAGAGATTGCTCTGCTGTCATTAATTTGGATATCTCAGTTGTACTTTTGTCTTTAAGTGAGCATGTGCTCACTTTCTTCAAACCGTGAGCTAACGTTCAAAGTAACGAGTACTCTACAAAATCTATGATACTAATAAAGTTTCAATAGTGTCTGTCAAAGTTTTTTGAGTAAATAATTGTTGGTGAAATGTGTAAGGTCCGCTCAATAGAAATTTAATTGTATTTGTGGAATTTGAAAAATTGTCCTGTCATAGGAGGTTTTACTGTATCGACGAAGATACACCCAAAACTGTTCTTAGAACAAACTATAGAAGTTTCAAATTTGAGAGAGCATAGACATGACTTACTATTTGAATCATCGTGATTGTCTTAAGTTGGCTACGACGTTGAAGTTAGTTCCGCCCATGCTCGTCCAAATGTGATTTACCTATAATTTATAATAATCTTGTTTCGATATTATAATCATTGCTTTCGCATTAAATTCCTGTTTTGTTTTTTTTTTTCTTAAAGACTTGAAAATGTCAAATATTTTATGAACAGAAGTCTCCAAAAGGTCAATGTATGATCGTTGTTATTATCCGGATAATTAAACAAAATCCATAATAATTTTCTATTAAAACACAATTTTCCATTAATAATAATAAAAACGAAACAAAAACAACTCATACTAAAGACGTACGTGTTTCATTGGTCGAAATGTGTCAAAACAAGTAGTGATTGGTCAATATTCGTTGCAAGACAGTCTTTTATTGTAATTAATTGGAACTTTCGGTACTCATTCGCTTCGTTCGTCCGCTAAACTTTGTACGGTCGTCGCTCAGGTCCCTGCACACTCAGTTGCATAATATACTGATTTTTAGATAAAATAGGTTTTTCCAGAAAAAAAAAGTAAAAATATCAATCTCTATTACAGGTTATTTAATTTTCTTTTGCGATTTGTGGAATTGCTTAACAAATTCGAACTTAATTCACCATAATTTGCTTCTTACCCAACAACAACAACAACACACTATAATAATGTTTTGATGAAATTTTCAACGTTTCACCAACTAAATTAGATAATAAATCATCTTTGATAGTTGCATAATTTTATCAACGTTGGAAGAAGAAAAAACAGTATCGTAAATATACCAGGCGAGATTTCGAAACACAATTTGAATCGTTCATTATAACTTAAACAATCTCTGCTAGAGAAATTGAATTCTCTTAGAATACTATTTTTTTCATTATAGCACACTGCATCATAACAAAAACCATTATAGCACAATGTATCATAATAAAGACCATTATAACATCGTTATACTCATTGGTCAATATACACTCTTTTCTTTCATTATGGTACAGTGCATCATAATAAATTCCATTATAGCACAGTGCATCATTATGTAAAGCACTGCAGTATTGTTCTATTCATAGATTTATATATTAATTGAGATAATTATTATAAAACTTGAATAATAGTTTGTCAAAAATGAAATCTATATTATCGACTGAATTTTATTAAAACACTATTTTTGTCATTATAGCACACTGCATCATAATAAAAACCATTATAGCACAATATATCATAATGAAAACCATTATAACATCGTTATACTTATTGGTCAATATACACTCTTTTCTTTTATTATAGCACACTGCATCATAATAGAATCTATTATAGCACAGTACATCCTAATAAAAACCGCTACAATATCGTTCTATTCATAGGTCAATATATTAATTGACATACAATTGTATATATTTTTGATACTCAAGATTATTTGACTGCAATTGTTAGCTCCGCCCTTGTCCTTTCAAATATGAATCTTCTATAGTTTTAGATAAAAATAAATTGTTGATTTTAGATGAGATTACACAATTTCCGGATATTAGAAAAAATAAACAAAACAAAAAAACGATTGTAATTTTAAAAATGTGACTTTTTTTTTCCAATTACTTAAGTTGAGCGATTTTTTGATAAAATTAGAAAAATTACTATTCTGATAAAATTTAATATTGCAATCAATAATTTATTGCTAATAATCTTCTAGATAGCTGAAGCTAAAGGGTCACTTACACTTTTTTTTGGATGACTTGAAAAAAAAAAATATACAGCCTGACTCAAGAGCAACTATATAGTTTTTCTATTTCTCTATTTTTTGAGTGTTTCAATCAAGACAAAAAAACCATCTCTTGAGGATTCGAATTGTGACATTTAAGGACTGTTTTAGTGTGAAAATGGTTCATGTAACTGTTCGGGAAATGTGGAAAATTATTAATGTTTATAAGATATAATTGAAATTTTCAATAATTATTTAACTCGTTTGAATGCTTCATATAGTAGAAGTATCGACATATCTTTATAGTTGGGAAATTTTCGAAAATGCCACGGAAAACACCGACTTTTGTGGAAATTCATTAAAACTCAATTATACTAAATAAACAATTTCGACCATACGACCTGTCGTAGATCAGCTTTTAATTATTGTTTATTCTAAAAATTGATTTCCACAACATCATGTCACATCAACAATGATGATTTTCCAGATTTTCCGAACAGCTAGACGAACGATTTCAACACTCAAATAGTCCTTAGATGTCACACATTAAATTCCCAAAAGCATTTTTTATTGGCCGAATTGAAACAACGAGAAAATTGTTAAATTACGTTGCATCTTGAGACAGACTGTATACAATTTTTACAACAGTTATATTATGTTTGTGTTTTTTTTTTTCACAATTTAGAAAAAACTTAATGAAAAATAACATTTATTATAATCATTTATCACTTTATTTAATGGCTTTTAAAATAAATAAATAAAATAAATGGAAATATTATGAAATATAGCATTATAGAACTCTTTTGTTGTTGTTCTTATTATTATTTATTTAATATTATTTTATTGCTTTATATTTTTAGTGATTTTCGTAATTAAACAGTTGGTTAACTTGTTAAAAAAAAAAAACATCAAGAATCGATTTATTATTACAGTAAAACCACTTTGGGGCGGACACTTAAACAGCGAAACGTAAAGTGTACTTTCAAGGGTGATGTCCGCCCAATAGAGTTTTTGACATATTGAATAAGAGGCTCGGGGATGGGAGGTCTCCGTTTATAGAGAGTTTTACTGTATATTATTATTATAATCAACATCATTAGAGTATCATTAATTTATCATTATTATTATTATTATTATTATTATTATTATTACAGGTCATAACCTTGCTTTTTTTTATATTCTCCATATTTATAGTTTGAATTTTAAAAATAGATTTTATTTATCATCGTATAGTTTGACTCAATTTTTTGTTAAATTTAAATTAGGCAAAAAAAAAAAATCAAGTCTTCCATGAAACAATCGACGATTATTATTATTTGTCACAGCCTATCAAGCGATTTTTTTTTTCGGAGACAAATGAAGAGACGCGCCTAACTTGATTAAATTGCTTATTATTTTCATAAAAGTAGGTGGAGCTATTTTCGATTATAATTATAATGGATACCATACACGACTCGATTTGATTCAGTGACAATAATCAATCTGTTCATCTCCTTCTTCAAATCTTTCTCTCTTTCTCTATCTCTTTTCCTCTCCATGTTCTCTTCCTCTTCCCCTCTCTCTCTCTCTCTATGTACTTCTCACTATCCTTGTTTCTCTTCTCTTCTATCTTCCTCGCCTTCGTCGTATCACTGTCTCTCTCCCTATAACTTTTCTCTCTGTCTCATAGTCAGTTTTTTTTAAGTGAGAAAACTTATATATTTTACTCCTGCATTTCCGCACTTGTGCGGAAATCTAGAAACAGAGAGAGAGAAAGAGAGAGAGATAGATAGGAACGACTTTACAGCACTAGTGCGCGAATAATTGACTAAAAATCCAACTTTTCCAATTGGGTATTACAAAAAGTGACTAAATATTTTTATATAGTTGTGCATATTTTATGGGGCCCTTTAATGAAAGGCCGTTATTATAAAATCTAATTAGGTTGTTTTTTTTTCTTCTTACAAATCTATAGACGTCTGGTTTGTTAAAAGAAAACACTCCTTTTTCTGTTTGACTTAAATTAATTATTGAGGTCAAGTAGTCTGGATTCACAATTTCCACTGTTTTCTCTCGAATTTTTCACAATTTTCAATTAATTTTAATTTTTTTTTTTTTTTCAGTAAAGCGACATTATTATACAAGATGTCCAAAAAGTAACGAACATTATTGTTATATGCGATAGAGAATGAAATTCTGAGACGAAAAGTTATTTACAATTTTTTTATCTGCCACACAGATAATTAGTTATTAATTAAAATTACGCAGTATCTTATGAATTTCCCTCCCGCCCCCTCTACACTCTAGCGCCACCTATTTTAATTAATAACTAATTAATTATGCGTCAAGTGCAAAAATGGTAAAGGACTTTTCGTCTCAGAATTCTATTTTCTATCGAATATAATATAATAATATCCACTATAGATTATTTTATCGACACAGTGGCGCCACCTGGAATTAAATTATAAATAGAATCAATCAATCAAATAAACATATATAATTAATGTCGTATATAACCTCACAAAAAAATATATATATATATAATATTCGTACATTGTCCTCTCGACTATCTTCTTGATTAATTATTAATCCTAATTGATTCCAATTTATCAATCAATAAATAAACAAAACAAAAACAAAAAATACTGGTTCCAACGCCTACTTTTCTCTCCATTAACTAACAATTTACATATTTACCATAACCTAACCTAATAGTTTGTTTTTGTTTTTTTTTTTTTGAAAGGAAATAATTAGAGGTTAGAAATTCATAACCTTTTTTTTGTTTAGAATAAAAAAAATTCACACAAGTATCGAATTTTTTTCTCTAAATTCTATTTCTGAATAAATATAGTAGATATTACAATAATACCAACATTAGCAATTAAAATTACCCAAACCACAAGCATACAATAGATAATTTAATAAATTATAATAAATGATCTATGTAGCTATTATTATTATTATCATTTTTAATAAATACATAATACATACAGCATGTCCCAAGAGTGAAAGATTCTTGAAATGTCAATTTCTATGTCGCGGAATAGATCGCACAAGTCGTATATCATTGGAAAGCTTAGCAAAAACGCTATTTAAAGACGTAAAAAATACAGGATGTTGTAGTCAAAATAACGACATTATTTCCGGTTTGTTAATTTTGATCATATCCTGTATTCTTTTGATTATAAAATCTAAACAGTTTCGAATCCAATAAAAATCAAAAGAGCTTTCTTATAATTCCACAATTTCAAGGATTGTTTCGGGGAAAAAAAAACAAATTTAGTGCGTCACCCGGTATATCGATATTTTGATGATAATAAAAATAACTCTAAATTATACCAAATGTCTCAAACTAACGTTTAGTGAAAAATTCAAGCTGATATCTTGAATAACAACAGAGTTATGGAAGTTTCTTGTAATTCATGGGACAGCCTGTATATATGTGATGATTGAAATCATTGATGAAAAAAAAAATTGTTGTTGATTAGAATCTTTACGATTTATAATAAAATGATAATAATCGCATTCGATTCATCATATGACGATAAAAGTTACTCAATTTTATTGGATTCCCACGTGCTTTTTTTCCCCCGATTAAGTCAAGTCATGTCGAATTCATTGTACGTTAATTTATGGATGTGTTTTTTGTTGTTTGTTAGGTGAGAGTATGTGTCTGACTACTATATACAGGGTGTGATATTTAGAGAACAGTTTGACGTTCAAGTGCATTTTTTTTCTCTCCACTAGAACCAGACTTCCTACAAGACCAGGAAAGCCTCTGGTAGACCATCCTGTATGGATATTTTTTTTTTAAATTTCAATATTCTCAACATAATGAATGACAATATTAATTCTCAAGAGTGAGGTTATGTCGGCTGATTCAGTCGTGGTGGTCGTAGCTTCAATTTTTAAAAGTGAGGTTATATTGGATGATTTGACAATAATTGAGACAACTGAATCAAACAAACAGACTATGAGTGCAGTTGTAGCTTTAGTATTTTAGAAAAGTATTACGGAAAAAGTGAATGCACACTATTTCTAAAGATGCAGTCGAAAATGAGGTTATGCCGGATTTATCAGTTGATTTAAACAAAAAAAAGCGCATTATTTCTTGAGATGCAGTCAAGGTTGAGGTTATGTTAGTGGATTCAGTCACAATTAAGTCTAGTGTAGTTGTAGCCTTAGTTTGTAAAATTTTCGAATACTCACTGATTTATAAGGGTAGGAACACACTATAGCAATGATTATATAATAAAATGAATGTGTAGTCATGAAAGTGAAATTAAAAGCGAGCGCACACGATTTATAAATAACTAGTCAAGAGTGAGGTTATGGTTGGTTGATTATCTCATATAACAAAAAGTGTTATTGAAACTTAACCAAAGAAATGATTATTGAAAAAAAAGTAAGTGATGATTTGATGATGGCCATGGATTTTGTACAAATTAAAATGTTAACACATACGGAAATATCTTGATTGATGACGATGACGATGATATTGCTCTTTTTTTTCTTCTTTACTTTCTTAAACCAGAAACATAATTTTATCTTATTTATTTGAATTGGAAAAAAAATGAACGAACATACAACCAGCTGGATTTCGTTTTTAAATTTTATTTTTATTATTATTTGATAAAAATCTTAATTGTGATGACGTCATCGACGATTTTAAGGTTAGGATTTTCTAATAGATTCTTTTTTAGTTCGATAGTTGGCAATTATTTTAAGTTCATGTGAAAATATTGAACTTGTGACTTGATTATATGGCTTAATTATCATAAAAAAAAGGTCACGAGACGGGAATAAACAAAACAAAACAAAAGCAAAAAATATTGATAATTTCGTCATTAATTTTTATTCATTGACATATACGACAATTATAATATAAACAAATGAATGAATACATTCAACTATTTTCACCATAGAGTGCTATCTAGATATATAACCGGTGGTTATAGTTAATTCCATTCAAAATGGTTACACGTTTTGTTTGCACCGTTGGAATTTGCGACGCACAATCTAATGGACCGTTTTGTATGAAACTCACTATAATCAATTTAAAAACAATTGTTAATAGATTTATATACGATATAAGATTATATGAAGAAAAAAAAGTTAATAATCATAATAAACGTTAATATTCATGAAATACACCAGATGTTTATTGGCAACTGTGAAATTATATTTATAGGTTTTATTTGTTGTTCAGTTGGTAATAAAATTCATAAATATACAACGACTATATGATGAGTGTGTGTGTGTGTGTGTCTGTGTGCGGTTTAAATATACAGAAGAAAAAAAAGTTGGTCATGGAACAAATGAATTAAAAAATGGCCGCCTAAGGGGAGGTTATTATTGCACGTATGTACTTTCCCTAATTGTCACCTAAACTTTCTTTAAGAAAAAATAATAAAAAAAAAAAGTATAATCGAAAAAAAAAATCATTAAAAGGCAATAAATTTCGTTATATTTCATGTTTAATTTGACAGTTATATTAACGAGACAACAGACATAAAAGATGGGGAAATTCAAGGAAATATAATAATAATGGCGACTGGAGGGGCGGTAACTTGTCTGATCGAAGAAATGGGAAAAAAGGGGCATTGTGTGTATATGTGACATTGACAGCTGTCAAAAAAAGACACAAACATCAAACCAAAAAAAAAAAACAAAAAACAAAGAGTCGTCTATGGAAAAATATGAATGCGGTCATTATTCACTTGTTTTTTTTTTTTGTATGTACATATTTTTGTTTAATTTATTGATAATAGCTTTTTTTTGTTTTAATAGTTTTCGAAATTTATTTCCGAATTGTTGTTTGATTAATTATTTTTATTTATTAGAGGAAGTTATTTTAAGAGTTTTTTTTATTTTATTGTTTGTTTATTAACGTATATGTGTGAGGTCGATATATATCTAAGAAAAGAGGGGGAAATCGAGGCGGGGTGGGGGATTTGGTGCAATTTATTGAGAAAAACGTGCCAAAAAAAATTTCAGTTCTAAGGTCAAACAAATTAGTTTTTATTTTTAGAATACTGAAAGTTTTTCCAAAAACAAAAGAACAATTAAATTACAAAGAAAATTTGAAAATTCATAAATATGTTGATAGCTTTCCAAAGGAAAACCTTACGAATTATGCAAATAGAATTACTAAAAATCAAATATACACTAAAACTTCCCTGTGACCGGACACTTCCTTTGAAAATATACTTTTCGTTTTCCCGTCAGAGAAAGGTTCTACTGTATTTTCTTTATCATCACAATTGCTGTTGCTCTTTTAGACTTGCTTTTGGTCTTATATCTGCTCGCAATAGTCTTGCTCTCTCAGTCTTGGTTTTGCTCTTATATATTGAGTCCAGGTGTTGGTATCACCTCTACAATCTTGGTCTTGGTCTAGCTTTATTGTGAGACTAAGAGCAGTTTTGCTCATCACAACATAGTCTTGTTTTTGTTCTCTTGGTCTTCATTTTGGTCTTGGTCTTGATCTCTTATTCGTGCTCTTGGAGTTGCATATTTTGTTCTAATCTCGGTCTTGGTCGTGCTCTTTTAGTTTTAGTTTTGCTCCATTAATCGTTAGCTTGGAGCTGTATATTTAATTCCAGTCTTAGTTTTGGTCCTCGTTTTGCTCTATAATTGTTAGTCTTGATTTCGCTTTCTTATTCTTCAACTTATAGGTTTTGCTAGTTTTGCTCTTGGTCTTGCTCACTTCAGTTGTAGTCCTGGTCTTGCTCTCTTAGTCTTGGTTTTTGGTCTTTTTTGGACTTTATGTTGCATATTCATTTCTAATCTTAGCTTGGTCTTGTTTTTCTCTTACATTTACTCTCAATGATCTTGGCCTCTAAGTTTTGGTTTCGCTCTTGAGTATTTAATCCTCACAATGGTATGACGTATTCAATCATGGTCTTGGTCTTCTTTTGGTCTTGCTCTTGTTCTTTTATTCTTGAGCTTGGAGTTTCATATTTAATTCTAGTCTTGGTTACGGTCTTGCTCTCTTTAGCTTTGATCATGCTTTATTAGTTTTGGTTTTGGTGTTGCTCTTTCAATCTTGGTTCTGTTCTTGCTCTCTTATTCTTATAATTAGCTCAAATTCTCTAGTGCGCTCTTTATTTGCTCCACTGTAAAAAAACGATTATTATAAATAAAGGAAAACGACTGGCGGAACGCTCTGTATAGTGAATAAATAATTTTCTGTTGTAGTATTTGAAAAATATTTTCCTCCAATGTTGCAGTAATTTTTAGAACAAAAATGTTTGTGGAAAACCAAGAAAATTGCATAATTGTGAGAATTGGAAATTTTTTTTTGTAAAATTTTCTTTTAAAATACTGCAAGAGATCACTTAAACTAAAATTCAATGTACATAAGAAGGAAAGAAAAGTGGAATTTCAAATATTTCCACATTCTTATTATCAGACGTGTAATAGAAAAGGATAGATATACACATATTATGTAGATGGATAGAGAGAGAATATTGTTTCGATAAGAAAACTTCTAACTAGAGATAGTTTATAGGTGGAATACAAGTTTCTTATTGCATTTATTATAATATGGATTTCTTCAGAATCTAGCTCGGCACAATACAATTCAATTTAAATTTTATATAACAACCAACAACAAGAACAACAAATAATAATAATAATAAAAAAATATATATGTATATGAATTTATATATCAAATGGCCTAAATTCTTAAAATTCTACCAAGGCAAAATATAATACTATTACCACCTATAACTTACGAACAAAATAGACAAAGATAGAAAAGAGAAAGAGAGAAAGAGAGAAATAGAAAAATAACGATGACCGACCGAACTATGTGAAGACCTTGCTAACTCATTTATTTTAATTCGAATTAATTTATTTTTTAACGTTTGTGTCAGCGAAAATCAATAAATTTGCATATCAATAAATACGGAAATGCAATTTTATGCAAAAAAAAAGAAAATTCTCAAAAAAAAAACAACAAAAACCAATTCAATTGTTTCATTTAAATTAATTGTATTGATGTCTATCGCCCCTCTCCTATTTTTAGTCACCCATTGGTATAATTCACGTTTACCTCCCCTACGGCGGCCATTACTACTATATTAAAATACATTTGAGGTTAGGTCGGTATCATTTGTTATAGTTAACATAACGATTATTAATCGTCCATTGAAATAATTCAAGTTTACCTCCCCTACGTCGGCCATTACTATATTAAATTGAATTTGAGGTTAGGTCGGTATTATTTGTGTAGATAACGACTAAAATTAAATTCTAATAATATTAGGAAGACCGGAAAGTAAAAAAAATCAATTATAGATGATGTACATTAGAAAGGGCATGGGTGAGCCCTTCATACACCGCACCTCACTATGATAATCTTTTGTGTAGTGTATTGCGGTGAGGTGGTGCAGTGAGCGGAGAGCTCTAAGACTCAGTTCCGCCTATGCTCTCTCGAATGTGAATCTTCTATAGTTGTTGAACGAAATTATCTGTTATCCAAATTTTTGGCACTTTAGAGATATTGTAACGATCGCTATAATATCGGGTGAGTATAGTGGCTGAGGCAATACCAGCAATAACGCCTTTTCTGTTTACCGTGAGGAGCAAACCAAATAAACGATTTAGCAATTGAACTCCCTGACTATGATTAAGTCATGAGTAGTTACTTTTGCCATACATTGGATAGAACGACTTTATTATAGCCAGAGAGAAATTACTACTCAACCGAGTTCTCTGTGGTTTTGTTTTCTTCGGCTCACTTTACCAATGATGCAAATGGTCTTGGGAACAACCGAAATTGGTTGAGTGTGTTTTCTAATTGCTCGATTGTTCCACTCCTCAACATGTGTCATTGTTGCTCTTATTGATCAATACGAGTCGGAAAGATTTGTACTTGGAAAAGCAATTTTTTGTACTGATAAAGATCGAATGCACCATGAGTTGCTGCAAAAAAAAAAATTAAGTACACCTATAATAATAATAATAATAATGATTGTCTATTGAATTAACAATAAAATTATAGACGGTCAATGTACCTGCTACTATCTAGATTCTATCTTTGTCTATTATAGCGCTCATTAAATTACTGTTTTTTTGTTTTGTTTTTTTTTTTTACTCACAACATAATGACTTAAGTGTTTATAATTATATAGATTTTCGGCTTGTACATTAAACATATAAAATCACTGTATATCTATATCTATCTTTATCTATATCAACTAAAAGTATGTATCTATCCTTTATTGTTGCTCAATTATTACTAAATATATGATTGAGTAATAAAATTTAACGATAGTTTTCCGTCTTAC
>JAZBGX010002134.1:0-14327 GCA_037414775.1 Zonitis immaculata | reverse complement strand
GATTTATAATGTACCGTTGTAATTTTGGTATTAAACAAAAGGTGGCGCTATAATTGTAGATACGTTACTATAAAGCAACGGTGGGCAAATGCGGCTCTTCCTTGAGTAAAGTGCTGCTTATGTAGGTAATATTTCGTTGTACAAGGTGCTGCAAATTGGATGGTTTTAACAGGAACACCTATACCCAGACCAGATGGAGAAAAATTGACTAAAATGTTATGGGATCGATTTTCGAGAAAATTTGGATGGTGCAAACCGCATCACGATATTTTTAAAGAGCGCGAAAAATGAGAATTCTTTCAAGATTATAATCAACAACGGTTTCCATATAAAAAAATACAACTCAATTTTTTTCTGGAGAAATGAGCCCCTCTAGAAAAAATCTGAATCCACCACTGCATTGTGCTTGAAAAAGTGTCTGAAGAACGTTTTTACAGAATTGAATTATTTGGAGAAATAAAATGTTATGGGCACATTTCGAAATGATGAAAATTTGAAAAACGCTCTGTATCTTCGTTACCGTTATAGATATCGTGATGCGGTTTACACCATTCAAAGTTTCTCGAAAATCGATCCCATGACATTTTAGTCAATGTTTCTCCATCTAGCCTGGGTATAGGTTTTTCCTGTTAAAACCATCCAATTCGCAGCACCCTGTACAATCAACTTCCGATTATCCGGTGGCGGATTGACCGGGCAACCTGTTGACAAAAATTTTCATATTTTCTCCATTCAATTTAACATGTAAACTTTATATTATAACAATTATCGTCTTACGTTGTTGGATTAACCGTATTTCCGGATTATCCAAGTCCATCCTCCCCTGAATTAGCCCGGATAATCGAGAGTCCACTGTACTTTTTATTGATGCATTTTTTTCACATTTCATTTTTATTATTAAAATTCTAAAATAACTATTTTGTATTTTATTTTTCTCAATTATATAGTTATTTTCTTTTTTAAATTTGATTTTTTGTGTTTATCTAATACTATCTATCATAATCATAACTATTGTGCGGCACTATAATATACATACATGTATATGTATATGAAAAACTGGAAAGCGGTTCTCATTGACTATGCGTGCCCACTTTTGCTGTATAGTTTGGCTATTGTGTAGAAGATGGCATTGTGGTTGTAGGTAGTTCTAAAAATAACAGCTGGTTTCATGACCTACTTTCATCAGGAATCCATGCACATTCTTGCACGTGGTGAATCAAGTCAGTGACGTAATATGACGTAGCAAAGCCCACCTTCTTGCCTGCACTGTATATACGCTATACTATTTATATACCGGTTCAAAACTGAATCAGTTTATTAAAAATATGTTCATTTTTTTTTTGGATTATTTTGAATGAGAAAACAGAAACCGTTATATAATTGAGTAGTAAACACCTTTAATTCTTGCGATCGTATACATTAAATAGTAAAGATTTAAAATATATAGTAAATACATTCAAATATCAAATATGATATCAATGATTGATTGTAAATAAAGTTTTATTTATAGAAATGATTGTAAGATTAATAACGATAAACTCGATTATAGGGGAAAAACGTCAATTTGGATGTTGGGCAGACATTTTTCTCATTCAATTGATAATACTGATGATGATGATAGTCGTTGTATTGTTTTTCTTCCGCAAATTGGTGATAACACAAAAATGTCAAATCTCAAATTATAATTATTAATTAGATTGGAAATGTGTTTTGTTTCTCCCGAATTGAAAATTGTTTTGTTAAGCCCGTCATTGTCAGTAAAACAATAGCCTCAAAAAACAAGACGATCGCCTCTCTATGCAATCAAGTCCACCAGCGCACTTATTATCTATTACTATATAATATTATAATAGTAATAATAATAATAATAATAATAATAATTATTATTATTATATGTTCCGATCAGCAGTTCGCCAATGTTTCACTTTCAAAATATACGTCAGCAGGAATATGACTTTAAAGAGCGCATGTGTCCAACTAGCCACTACAAACAGCAGGAATATAGCTTAGCAAACTCCAGTATCAAGTTGGCTTGGGCAAGCGCACGATAATAGTGTGGTCCCAAGTAGGCTCTGTATATTTCTCTGTTAACACACGATTAGTTGTTTTCATTTTTCATTTGTTTTTTATTTGGCGCCGAATCTGAATTTTTTTTATATAAAATACGTTTTCAATCTATTTGTTTGAGGTAATTTTTCGATTTTAGTGTGTTTCTGATTTTATTATTTTTTTCAATTATTATTTAATGACTTTTTAAAGATGAAATGTTAAGAAAGTGCATAGTGCGTGAATCGGATTGAAAATAATCAAATTTTAAAGAAAAAAAAGACGGTATTTTTAAATTTGGAGGGAGAGTAAGAGGAAATTATTATTATTATAAGAGAATTTCGGCAGTGAAAGTGGAAGTTATTGTGAAAGTTGTTTGTCTTACCAGTGAAGACGATGGATTCACCTCAAATGTACGATAATCATCAGCAAGGACAAACTTCCGGTGGTATAAATTCGAATGAAGTCAAAAAATCAGTGATCATGCAAGGCAGCAACAATAATAATAATAATAATAGCAGCAATAGCAGCAACAATAATAATAATAATACGAATAATAATAATAATAATAATTTAACAAATTTGAATAATAATACAGGAATATCGAAACAGACAACAGCTTTATTGAAACAACATCATTTACAACAATATCAACAACATGGTGAATTGAATGATCTGAATACACCAGAGATATCATTAGATTTGCAAAATTTAATAGATGATAGTCAATTTGGAGATGGTCTATTTACTGATATTTTACAAAATCAACAAGGTAAACATTTACAAGGTTTACAATCACGTCCAATGGGGGTGACAAATAATTATCCACGTACAACATTAGCGTACATGCCACAGCCAGTACATAGTAGTGCTACATATTCGGGAGCACCAAATCAAAATTCGAATAGCAATGATTCGAATAGTTCAATAAGTGAAACGCCTAGTATCAAAGAGGAACCTGTTGATCCGCAAGAATATCGGCGACAATCTTGTAATGTATTACCGAATAGTTATATGCCAGGACCATATCCAACAACTGGTCCAGGACCGGCTGGTTTTCCAACATTAACACCCAGTCCTGTTATGCATCATCAATTAAATATGAATGCTGCAGCCGCTGCAGCGGCTGCAATGAAAAATAAAACAATGATGATGAATCAACATATAGCTAGGAAGACTGTCAAGCCGTGCGATAAAAATAGTGATGAATATCGTCGACGTAGAGAACGCAATAATATTGCTGTACGAAAAAGTCGTGAAAAGGCCAAAGTTAGAACTAGAGAGACTGAAGAGAAAGTTAAAGTGTTGTTGAAAGAAAATGAAAGACTGCAGAAACGTATCGAATTGCTTACTGAGGAATTGAATGTTTTAAGGAGTCTATTTTCGAATGTTAATGTACTACCGGAACATATACATAGGGAGATTAATAAACATCTCAATTTGGATACGTTCCAGTTGCAACAGCAACAACAACAACAACCACCACACATGTAAGCCTCATTCATACTCAGTTTTTTGCTTAGTCTTAAACTCTCTCCAATATATAAATATGTATATAGAAAAAAAACAACCTAAATACTTACGAAATCTTCAAAATATAACCATACTTTTATTTATCTTCCAATTAGGTCCGATGATAACAGACAGAGGATCATGGATAATCTTCATGATTATGGGCCGTAGCAATGGGTGTTTCAAGTGTATAACAGGCACCATGAAAGCTTTAATTTTTATTTTATTTAAAAAAAAAACTTAACCACAATTCCCTTGATGACAATAATCAAATCTGCCTTAAATCATCCACCATTTTTCATACTGTAATTATAATTATTATTATTATTATTATTATCAATCTTATCATTATTATTATATTATATTTTAAATGAATATTAGTTATAATTATGTTAATTAGAGAGATCTCCTATATGACGTGTTCTGAATTTCAATAATTTATTTAGAAAATTAGGGGTTGTTGATTATTATACATGTATATTTGTATAAATACAAAAAATTAGTAAATTTACAACGAGATAATCAGCAAATTCGCCCTTTTGATTATTAGAAAGCTTTGTTGACGGGTATTAAAAACTAAATAAGAATTTATTCCGTTCGTTTTTGTGATCACAACGATTGTGTATTTAATTAACAATGATTTAAACAAATAAAATAGAAAAAAAAAATAATCATAATCGATGCAATGTACCTTTTCTAGTTTAATTAATTAATTTAATTTGGTTGATTAATTTTTTTTTTTGTCGATGGATTATTATTATGAAATGGAAAATCCAGGAAGATTTTTCGATATATTTTTCTATATTATAGAACGCTTAAGATATATCGTTTGTTGAGTATATTTTATAATTTTATTGTGTAAATTACTATGTTAATTAATTAAGTTAATTCTTGCATTGATGCTGTAATATAAATATGTATATGTAAAGAGTGTACCTATTGTAAAAAAATCTTAATATATTTCCAAAGAACTATACCTTTTTTTTTGTAAAGATGTCTATATGGTGTATATTTTATACTACTTAAAAAAAAAATGTTTCTTGTTTTTATTATTATTATTATTTAATAAATATTTCGGAATTAAATTCCTTGTTGTTTTTTTTTTTCATCTAATTTTAGTACGACAAAAATGACTCAACTTTTGCAAAAACTGGAAAACAGATAGCATTTGTAAACATTAGAAAAAAAAATACAGTGTGACTCAAAACAAATGCAAGTGACATTCTATTGTTTATCCATTTTTGAATCCAGCAAAAAAAACTTGAATAAATAAACTTTAGAATCTGTGTAGTAATTTCGGGGCTTTTATTATTATTATTATTGTTGTTGTTGTTGTTGTTGGGATAGGTTAGTTATTATTTATAAATTGCAACATTGATATATCAGTTGATTGATATCCTTGTCTGGGATTAAGTTAAAAAAATTTGACCGAACAAAATTGTTGTAGAAAATTGCGTATTTGTCTACTAATAAAATATAAATTTGGCTGTGGATTTATTATTTATAGTGCTAATTTTTCATTAATTTTGTTTGATTTTATTTGAAAATGTTTTCAATAAATTCCGATGTTATTATTAATATCGGAAATGGATTGATGTAGAAAAGACAGCAGGAATTTGGAAAATGTTTGTTTTGATCTTATAGCGACATGATTGTTGATTATTGCTGTTAGTTAAAGGTGAGGTGGTATTTTTTTCTTATAATTTGCTATAGAAAATCGAAATGTTGATAAGAACGTTATATCATTTTGAAAATGGATCTCGTTTTTAATATCAGCAGGAAGGGCGATTTATTTTACAGAGAAGACTATCGAGGAATGCAGATTAATGAATCGACCTAAGTGTAAAAATGACAGGAAATTGTAGAAATGTTGATGACATTCTTCGTTCCTATGCTGATTCATTATCACGGTTTTTGATTAAAAATCTTACTCCCTCAATATGACCGTTTCACTTGTTTGCAACGACCACATTTGGTGCAATTGATTCCACTTAGGTATTTGGAAATTTTCGATTATCAAACTTGCAACATAGTAGATGTAGACTTGACAGATATTTCGATTTCGACCTAATAAAAAACGGAACTAAAAATAACGCGATTACATAAAATTTGACCATCAACAATTTATTAAGGTGAGATTGTTTGTGAAACAATTCGGTGAAATTGTAGAAAAGAATAATGACAAGATAAAAAAAATTTTTTTCAACTATATTTCATAATGAATCAATTGATTCATTACAAATGAATCATTATAGAAAATAAACTACATTAAATGACAATTCAAATTAAAAAATCAAACAGGTTATTAACGGAATCATTTTATTGTTACAATGGGATTTTTCGCATTTTTTTTTTATTTCATTCTTACTGATCATTTTTTTGATGATTATATTAAACAAGAGAAGATTTTTGGTTGTATGATTATTCCATGTCTACTGAACAATCATGCAATTACATTGAAAATGAATATAATTTCAGTTACTATGTATTTAAAAAAAATGAATATCTTAAGATGATTAGATTCAAAATCTTTTTTCTTTTGTTGTAGTTTTCCTTCATTTTCACTGATCATTAATGGCTAGATACCTGAAAATGTTCAGAGCGCTTTACCAAATAATTCATTACAAATGAAAACAAAAAAGATGGATTTTTTTTAATGATGAAAATTTTATTAACATATTCATTTCATTTCTACTGAACAAACTTGCAGTTGGTTCATAAAAAATGAATATACGATTAGGTTTTACATATTTTGTTCTCTCTATAGCGATCAACTTTTGTTGTAGTTTTATTTCATTTTTACTGATCATTAATGTTGATGTAGTTGGCTATCAAAAATTAACTTCAATACGCTCTATGAAATAATTCATTAGAAATGAAAACAAAGTGAAAATGAACAATTATACAGTTGGCTTATTGAAAATGAATATAATTTCAATTTAGTATAATTTAATTACAAAAAAAAAAAAAGAATACGAGATATTCAGATTTTAAATTCTTTTTTCTGCTTCTCTACAACAATCAACTTTTGTTGTAGTTCCATTTCATTTTTACTGATCATTTCTGGTGATGTTGCTGGGCATGTAAAATCGAGTTCAATGCGCCTTATAACATCGCTGTTAATAATAATGTCGAATTTTTCGAAAATAAACTGGAAACAAATTTAAAAAAATGGAATAAGATGGAGCGAAGTTTGAATGATTAATTGTAAAAGTATTCTCCCGATAATAATAATAATAATAATACTGATAAAAATAAAACACAAGATAATTATCAAAAAATCTTCTACTTATAATTGAGAATAGAACAATACTAAAAATATTAAAGGATTTTATAAATTAAGTAACTAAATAGAAAGATATTAGGAGAACTGCAAAAATCTGGAAATAAAAACTTTTTATTATTCTAAAATATAATTGACAATTCCCATCCATAGAGTAAAATAAAATAAATAAATAAATAAATGATCTTATTTCGAGTTGATTTAATGATAATTCAGGCATAATGCCAAATATATTTTTTGTTCTCTAGATTTTCTGACACATTATGTAGAAATTTTCGAACACAACAACAACAACAACAAAAACAACGCGAACACATAAAATACTCATTACAACTGCCAAGTTCACAAAATATATAAATTTCATTTTATTTTATTACAGGAAGATTCCCACATGTTCAATAATTTCATCAATTGCAACTTTGTGGTATTATAAAAAATTACAATTATTCCAATAGTAATTTCCCAAAAGTTGAATTATTGATAATTTTTGTAATAGGATGCTTGTTGTTTTCTCAAAAATTTGAATTATATCTTGAAAAGAAACTATAGAGAGGAAGAATAACACGTGAACTTTATGAACTGGAAACTCTTTAAATGTTTGTGGACACGTGTCATCGTGTTTAGATTTTTTTCTTATAGTCTATATACATCTTATTTCGGCTTTAAAAATTACATCGAAATCAAAAGTATCATACTATACAGAATGATACCATGGAAATTGTTGAACTTTCAACTTTTATGATTGATAATTGATTATTGAATTCCGGGAATTGAGAAATATAAAAATTGGGGAAATTCCTTTTCATTCGCGCTTCTCCAGTTCGCTCTGTATATGCATTCGAAAAAAAAAATGGTAGTCTTTCTTGTACGAACCGACCAGGAAATTTCAAGATAAATGCTCATTGTTACAATACTACAACCTCTTAATTGTAAGAACATGAGTTTAATACATCAACAACTCCTACAAGAATCCCATTCATACAGAAATTTTTTGATGTTTCCATTTATTTATTTTTGTTTATTAGAAAAAAAATTGTAATTAATGCCGACTATTAATTAATAACAATATAACAGAAATAAGAAGTGATTGTATTATATTGACGAGGAATAATTTGTGATTTATCTCAGTCTTTATATGTTCGATGATGATGTTTTGGATCAATGAAACTTTTCAATGATTAGATTAATAATTTTGAATTATAATCGAATTTGATCAGAGTCCAATCATTCAAACAAAAACCCAACTATTTATAATAATAAATAATTGAAATGCAAACATTGCCCTTATTATTAGGTTATTGTTTAATAAATAAATAAATAAATATATAAATAAACGAATAAATATATATTTATACATAGATTTTGTCTCAATTTCTGTCGAGTCATTAGAAATTCTTTATAAATCGAATTTAGGCCATTCAAATGATGATATTAGCAAATATTTCTATTTTGTTTATTATTAAATAAATAATCGAAATATAATTTATTTTTGATTCCTGCTGTCATTCTTATTTGTTATTATTGGGCACAAAAAAAATGCATTTATGTAGGTATAGTATATATTTATGTATATATATATATAATGCCTGCACGACGTTCGATCAGGAACTCGAGACGCGCTGTCCTGCTGTATTTGTTATGTGTCCGGAAATAGCGGCTGCAGCAGGGTAAGACGACATTCTCTCAATGTCAACTAACGGCCTTCGTTTATTTTATTTATAACACTAATTGAATTAGAGTTTTCAGTTATTAAATCATAGCATATAATAAGTGTTTGCCAATTTAGAAAATCACAAAAAAATCCCTAAAATACAGGTAATTAAAATAAACCTAAAAAAAAAACAACAATAATAATTACGAATTTATTGGAAATTCGCAAAATCCCTAACCACACACACACACACACAAATCAATTTGAATCTAGTTCTTTGTGCTTAAGCTATAATAGAAAGCGCATGCTCTAAGTAACCCACCTTGGCACACATACAACTCTTATATGATATATATGTATACATAAAATTTATAATCTCACCCGGTTATATAAGCGAAGTTTTCTATTATTTTCACTTTTCAAATGTAGTTTCCATGTATAATTAAAAAATAATAATAAAACCATCAATTAGAACGTCGTTGTTCTATATTTTCTTTATACAATAGTTGCGCCTCTCGAGAAATTTGAAAATTTTGGCGAAAATTTCGGATTTCCGGATTTTTTTTGTGGTAATACCTATGTTCGGAAAAAACAGAAAAACCTAATTTATTCAAGGCTGTTTCTAAATTCTCTCATGTTGGGATTTTTCAAATACAAAAAACACCTCCACATAAAAAGGAGTGTATATCATAATTTCAATTCAATCGTAGGTTGAAATTTATTTATTAATGAAAAATTTTAACTACGAGTTATAATTATTCTAATAATTAATAATAATAATAATAATTGGTTAGAAAAGAAATTGTTTTAATTGCAGATTTTTCTGGATTTCAGTGCTAAAAACGAATGCAAAACAAACATATCCTGAATTGAATATTTGTTTAAGGTCGTCGTTATTTAGTTTGAAAGAAAGGCCATTTATTTCCGCACCAATAAACAAGAATTTATTAAATCATAATTTGCGATTATATCGAAAAAAATCTTCTAATAAGGAAATGGTAGGTAGATTTCTGTTTTTTTTTTGGAGCTACGCAAATCTAATGGCATAAGATGATATGGCCTGACTGCGATGATGTTAATCGAGATTCCGATTTATAAATATAATTTTTTTTTTATTGATAAAACTTCTATATATTTTTTTTTATCATCAATAGTTCAATTTAGAGCCTTGACTCTTTTTGGGTTGAATTATGCGCGTGATTTCTCTATCGTTTTTTTTTTTTTTTGGATTTCTTTGAAATCAACTTTATCATGTTATTGTTGAAAGCTTCACCTTCTCTCAAGACATTTTTATGGTTTTTTTGTTAGATTTTCGTCATTAGGATTATCGCTCATTATTGTTTTGTTATAGTAAAAGGAGGTTGTAAAGTTCAAAAATTTTCAATGACTTTATTAATTATTATTATTATTAAATTATATGCAAATATTTTCGAATTATTATTTTGAAAATATTTATTTTTCTTAAAGTGTAATATAGACAGATGCACTATCAAAAATCGAGTTCAATAACCGGCAAGGTAACCAAATAACATGAAACTAGAAGATGAACAGAAACTTTATCTATTAATCCGAAAAAGAAAAAAAAATCGAATAAATCCAAATTTTTTTACTCGACAACATTCAACACAAAAAACAATTACATGTATTATATAGTTGTATGAAATTGCGCCATAAAAATGACACATGTGTTAAATACAACTCTAAAATAATAAAGATTAAAATCTAATTGTAGGAGAGACATATGTTGTGCGTGTGTGTGTGTGTGTGTATATAGTTTTGGGAAAACTTTGAAAATGGGTTAGTTTTTCTTTATCATTATATTCTAACGTCACTGATAAGCGACGTTTTATGTATCCAATAATAAAACTATTATCTATATGTTTTCTTTACCTAAAAGCAATAATTTTTCTCGAAAATGATTTTTTTGTATTGGAATCGGAACAAACATCTCAATTCTTTGGTCATTGATTGCAAAGTCATTTTACAGAGAACGAAACAAATGGTAATCTAATAGGGCGAAAATTCGGTGGGTAGAAATCATAATGGGCCAAAATTTCCCATCTAAACTGCAACGACTTCTAACTTGTGTTTGTTCTAACGTTGTTATAATGGAATACTGTATACGCTTTCGCAGTTAGAGTTCCAGTCGTTTCTCATTCGGAGATGTATTAAATTCATCAATTTAACGATCGTACACAACATAATTGATCGTTTGATTCCGTGGCAGAAGCTCAAAAAGCACGGAGCTTTTGTAGTCCCACCATAGTATGAGGCTAACTTTTATTTTGATGTTGTCGAATATTGTTTCCAATAATACATTTTTAATCAAGGCGATATTGATACCGTTGGTGAGACTGACTTCTTTCAGTTCGTGATCGATCCATATATCAATAAGCTTGTTGATGAATCCCAGCTTCTTCAGTTTGTCGAGAACAGTTGTATATGATGGAGGGAGGTCAAGTGTATCTGTAATGTTGCGAGTGATTGGGCCTTCCACTACAGGGAGCATCCGTTCACATTAAAATCACCAGCATTGTTAATCAATATTCTGGTACATTTTTCGCATCTTTCCACAAGGCTGTCTCACACTCTTTCATTTGTCGACATAATCGTTTTTCTCTTGCTCTGTAGAGTTGTAACACCTTCTTATTATGGGTCATTCAACCGATAAATCATTGCCTAGGCTTGATAAGTGATCTCCCATATTGTCGTTTGATAGCAACTTTCGTGTGACTTCTATCATCGTCAAAGTGAACTAGAAATTCTGAAATCTCCTTTCCTTCTTGTGCATTTCTATCTCTTACTCCACAGTAAACATCATTGAGCTTACAACTTAAGTAAACGGTAAAAACTTCTTGCCACCACTGTTTCGGCCCATACCATAAGTCCTTATAATTGATCTGATAGATACTTGGACAGGGAATATCTTCCGCATGATCATTATGGCAATTTCAGAACATAATAAGATTTTTAGTATAAAAAACCTGATAAAGCTTAAACATTCTTATCTAAAACAGTGCTTGCCACTACATCTACAACCGCTTCTCTTACAATAAATTTATCTCTATTTTCATCTCTTCTAAATGAATATTGAAATCGTAGGTGTAACCAGATTTTGAATCACATGTTACTCACAATTTCACTTGCCTCTTTGTTGGTTTAAGAGGTTGATACTAGTACAGACTGTTTCCCTCTTTGGGCTTTGCTATTGCTTCATGTATGTTTTGAAATGTAAGTACTGTCAGTAAGAAGTATTGAAGTATTGAAGAAGTATAATTTATGGTTTGGTTGCCATGCATATCGCATACAACTACCATTGGCCAATTGGAGAAGTTATATGGGGCACATGTACCTTATACTCCATTGGTAGCCAAAAATTTGAATAATATAAGAAAACAATAATCTATTATATCAAATAAAAAAAAAACCCAGTAGACAGATGTTTGAATATGGAATTTTCGAATAAAAGCCAAACGATTCAAGAAACTTCTCATGATATTTAAGAATAAAAATATATAACCGAGTTTTGCCTATGAAGCTTATAAATCAGCGATTATTATTAACTAAAACCAGTCGACTTAGATAATTATTTGGACGAAATTCTATTATTCAAGATCATTAAATTCGATTATCATTAAGGACGATCAAATTTACGTCAAGATGACCAATTGCATAAATTAAAACAAAAAAACATCCAACAAAAACAACAACAACAAAAAAAACAAAACAACTTTGATTAGAACATATCTTATTATAATTATTCCCAACTGTTGCTAGATGGAAACTGAATAAAATAATTAAACAAAAGCATGCGTTATCGAATTGTTTTCGACTGAAAATTTATATTTAATAATAATAAGCAAAATTAATCATATGATTCAATAATCAATTAATTCATTAATTATTATAATAATAATAATAACAATAGATAATTGATTGTCTTTTGTTGATAAGAGCTTTATTGCTAAATATAATTATTTTAACTCTTTTTAGAAGAAAAATATTTTTTTTACATGATTCCTCTTATGTATCATTATAGAAATGATTAATGATTAAACATCATCAAGAACATTTTAAAATTCTCCACATATATTTACATTTTAGATTAATTTAAGGATTATAAATTAATTTACACGATAAACATCCTTTTAATAGTTGACTTCAGCAAACAGGAAAATTTCTCATTGTATCCAACATTTCGTATACATATCTTCATAATATTGGTTGGTATTTTCCAAAAAAACAATTTCCAATTTTTCCCATGTACTTACTAATCTTGATGGATGGTATCCTTCTATTTTAACTTAACATACCTGACCTATTTAACACGTAATTTGTAATTTATAATAAAAATTGTAAATATTGACACGTTAAATATTTATTAATAAAACTGATTTCTGACAATCTAAAGATAAAAGGTAATAATAATAATAATAATATGTTGTTTTCCTCTTTAGATTTTCCATTATCGTTAATTCTGAGAAAAATACAATTTCCAATCAATCTAATCTATGGTTTAAAGTAAAACTCTATATTTTTTACATAATTTCAATCAAATCGTGTTACTTCTTTTTTTTTAAGTAAAACAGGAACTGCGTACAAGCCTATGGTCTAGTTTGAGAGTTATTTATAGAGTTGATCTTTTTCACACAGATTTTAGTTGACAATTTTGCTCCGAATATATTTACATTGGTTATGTTGGTAGTCATGGTTGATTATTTGAATGAAAAATCTAGCAACTAGATTATTTTTTTTTTTAATTCAAGTCTACGATCTCACTATAGAGCTTTTAAATGGAAAGTAAAATAGAAATTAGGAAATTTGTCAAAGTAAGGCGAGGGCGCTACTCAAGCTTTGCCAAATAATAAATATTAGAATAATTAGACAAATTCGATTGATGTTTCTTCAATCTAAAAATAGGCCGATACTACAGCGTTATATTGAATGGGATATAGAAAAAAAAATGGAAAATTTTAAACTAAGACAGGGCCCTAGCTAAAGCGTTCTTGAATCATAAATGATGAAGTAATTGGAAAATCTCGATTGATGTTTTTATTTCAATCTAAGGCTGCGTTCCCACGATAGCGTTAATACATGAATAATAATAAAAGAATCGGAAAATTCGGATTGAAGTCTTTGCTAACTAAAGCTGCACCTCCACTAGAGCTTTATTTCTCTGTTAGCAATTTATTTCAGAATCACATTGTTCAGTTTTCTGACCAAACTAAATTGATATTTTTAATAATAATTGATTATATAATTGTAAGAAAAACAAAAGAACAAAAATCTATAGCAATTGTTTTAGTTTTCTTGATTTAAAATGAATCAATATTATAAAGTAAAAAAACAAATCAATGATAATTTCCATTATCATAACGGAATATTCCGTGTTTTCAGTTGTCTTAATTCGTTATCAACTGGGATTTATGGATTTTTCCGTGTTTTCATTATTTATTTATTAGAATTTATCAAATTTTCCAAATGTAACACAGAAAATTCTCAAATGAATTATCGAAGCTAAAACATGTACTTGATCAGCTTTTTAAATTTATTGCCTATTGTCTATGAAGAAAAATTGTCCCATGACAGGATTTGAATTGAATAATTTTTTTTTTTTGCTCAATTTTTCTTCAATTAATCTAATAATGTTTATCAATTGACCTCTCTTTTTTTTTAAAAATTTTAAATAAAATTTCCAGACTAATTTTTTTTTTGTCAACTTTTTAGTAATCTGATGAAATTTCCTATAGTTTATAATAATTTTTTCAAAAAATCTTCCATTATTATTAGAAGAAATTTATTGAAATAAACTAAAATTTTCGATATTATTACGTC
>JAZBGX010002133.1:0-14330 GCA_037414775.1 Zonitis immaculata | reverse complement strand
AGTTAGAATAATAACAATGATTCATATAATCGTAACACAGATATACAAATACACCTTTGTTTTTTACCAAATAAAACCACCTTATGTGGTTTTATTTTACACACTAAATTTTAGACCATACAACACTGTTTAGATTTAATAATTTAAATTTAGAATATTGTTAGTTTTAATTAATCATACGCCACTTTATTTATTTCATTAATTCGGTAAAAAAATCAACCCCTAATGAGCGAATTGTCAATTCTCTGGAAGAAAATTGATAAAACTGCTACATCTGTCGGTCGTTAGGGATGTTACCCCTTTATTGTAGATTCATTATTGTTTTATTTTAGGGAGATATTTGAAATATTATGAAAAGCAATCAACTTAAATAATAACTGGCTACTGTTCAAGGTATAATTTCGAAAGTAGAGTTTATTTATAATTATTTATATTTTTTTTAAGGGGTTTTACTATTAATATCAAATAACCTAAGAACACTAAAATCCCCAATTTTGCTACCGTGCAATCTAGTAAATTTGTATATGTGAGGCTGGCAACAAATTTGAGATGTAATACAAAAAGGCTCTGATTTTATCACAATTACTATTCCTTTGTATAACTGGTAAATAAAAAGAAATATATATATTGAAAAAAAATAATACATTTCATTACAAGTAATAATAATATTCTATTGAATTTCATCGATTCAATCATTCTTCTTATCGTTATTTGCAGTTGATTCTTGAATAATTCCACTATCGCCACCATCATTATCATCACCACCATTAGTTTGTTGATCATTGTTGTTATTTTTCGTCAAGTTCTCTTCATTTTTATTCTTTAAATAGTTCGGTAACCAAAAACAAGCATGAATCAATTTAATTAATAGCCATAAAGCAAATGCTAATCCTATATAAGAACATGATGATAAAAACATTTTGAAAATATTAACTGTAACTTTTTGCGAACGCATTGTTTCACAAAAAAAAAATAATTTTAAAACAATAAATGATGGGGAAACGAATGATATTGAACAAGAAAATATTGGAAAAATTATGACAATGTTTCATAGTTACTCCCAATCACAACAATAAAAAAATAATCAATCAATGATATAAAATAATAAAAGCATTACGTGGTCTTTAACGAAATCAATTATTTTAAACTTCACCTTACTATAACTAAATATAGATATTTCCAGTAATAATAATAATAACAATAATAATAATAGGGGTAATTGAATGAAATTGATAATAATTACCATTTGATTTCCATCATGTTTAGCTGATTCTTCCTTATTATCGGTACCTTCAGGATCAGTTGGATGATTTTCACGTTGTCTACGTTCAATTTCGTGTTGCATCCGTTTCAAACCATCTTCAATTATATGTAAATTATTACGCAATTGTTGACGACCACGTATGAAACGACTTAGAAACCATATGCAAACAAATAAACATAATGATAACCATATACTGATGCCCATTCTGAATTTACCATCACTTATATCAGGCATAATTTCAAAAATTATAAACAAAAACTATTCTTTCTATTCGTATACAATCAACAATCAAACAGTAGATAGTAAGAGCTTGATAGCAATTTCGTTTATAGTATTTCAAGTTAGATTATTTGCTTTAACGCAGATCATCAATACTGTTATAAAATTAATGCCATAATAATTGGATTGAAATTGATATTAGAAACTGGAATGAAGTATAATAAAACTGTTATTGTTCTTATGGATATAAAATCAAAATAACACATTTAGGAGAGTATATAAATAATTTAATTAATTAAACAATAATTAAATTAATTGATAAATATTAATTTATATCATTTTCGAATTAATATTATGTTTTGGTATAATAAATATGTTGATGAACACGTAATAATATTTGTAATCGTAATAATAAATTTTCTTAATTAATTAATAATGATTATTATGGGATATTTTGTAGACAATCACGAATTTGAGTCCATGTCTGGAGACCCTGCAATTTCACAACAAAAATATTCAAAATTTGATAATAAAACACTAAAAATAGGATGAGGATTTCAAAAAATCTTATCGTTTTGGACTCACTTTTTTGGCAGCTTTCAGCTGTAGAAATGCATAATTCGTTAGGGTTTCCCTCAGATCAACAACTTTCTGATTTTGGAAACGCTCAATATCAACTAAAGCTTTTGTAGAAAAATCACTAAAATAATAACAAATTATAAGAAATAAACAATGGATTTTATCTCAATTGATTTACTTGATATTTGTTTTTGTTGTATTAACAGCAACTGCACCATCTTGTATTTGTTGATCTAATAAATTAACTTTTAATTCACGTACTTCATCTGTATCAACAGCACCAAATAAACGTGACATCAAACTAGTTTTACCTTGTTGTGCTTTATTACGTTCAATATTTTTATTAGCAACATTCTCTTCAGCATTTTCCAATTGTAATTGTAAATATTCGTAATTTTTACAGAGATTTTGTAATGAATTTGTAAAAAACAAATATTCTTTTAATTGATCAGCTAATAATTCTTCATCTTCTAAACACGAATCGATACTACTAGCTAATGAATCTAAATAATGACCAGTTTTTTGTAATGCATCACCAATATTTGATTTTTCTATAACACTCCATTCACTAAATACACGCCCATAATTCGAATGTAATTTATGTACATTATATTGTTTTTCAGCGACACGTGAACGTACTTTTAATAAATTATTCAAATTCGATTGAAATGTTGAACTATAATCTTTGATTTTATCAAAACGTGTATCGGAATGTCGTAGACGCATCGATAAATTTAAATTCTTCAACTTATTTTCCATCATTTGTAAATATCCTTCAAAAAGAAAAAAAAACAGTAGATTTTATATAAATCAAAATAAATATTTTACCATTAACACAATACGATTCTCGCCAATCATCTTCATGTTGTAGAAATTCGATAAAATGTTTATCCCAACATAATACCGGATGCGAGGCAATTCTTAATAAGAAATTTTCTAAACCAGCACGTCGCCGATCAATAAAATTCGGATCGAATGTATCGTTTGAAATTTTTTGCCAACCAAACATTACTCTCTTTTCGGGTAATGGCGGTAGTACAATGTATGGATAAGTTATTTCTAAATAATTACGTAATTGTTCGAATTCTGTATAACGTCGCCAAACGGTTGTCAATTTCGAAAATCGATCTTGAAAATCCGAACTTAACAACCTAGAAAAAAATAGCAATAACATACCGAAAATCGAAATAAAAAATAATTATATTGAAATACTTGGTTTCAATTAGATAAACCGTATAGAATTCTCTTAAATTTAATGTACCATTTGCCCGTTTCTCCGATTCAGAAACTGATAATTCTAAATGACTGAGTATTGTATCCTGGAAATGATTGAGGTTAATTTTTGTAATTTTCTGAATGAAGAAAACAATAACAACAAACCTCTTTCAGATTTCTAGTCTTCGATTTTTTATTTTTCGAGATTTTAGCCTCCATAATTCACTTTAAATTGATTCGAATTGCTATTTTATGGATTAAATTTAATTTTTTTTTTGTTTTATGTAAATTTGACATTTCGTCAATATAATGACATCTGTCATCAGTAAACTTGAATAAATTACAAAAATATTGAATAACTGATAATTTAAAAACAAGAATAATAATTATATAAATACAACTATTCCATCAAAATATTAATAACATAGTATTTTAAAAATTGTGCAAGAAAAGCTGCTACAATTTTGGGGTTAGAGTATCTACAGCGCTATCTGTTGACAAAACGTGCATCTTGTATCATCATAACCAAATAAAATTGTGAAAAAAAATTAGATTTAAAATTAGAAATTTCAAATTATTCAAAGAATTTATTGAAAATAGTGAAAGTTTCATTCCAATCGAACCATTTTGAGTACATTTCCATTTAATCTCAAGCAATAAAAAAATAAACCTTGAGTTGACGGCGACCATTAAATAAAAATATAAAATTAATCCAAATTTGTAAATATTATTTTTAAAAAAATGTAACAATCCCTGCAATTGACCTCGAACGTTTTTATAATTCAATAAATTCAGTGTATTATCTTATCAGATAGTAATAACGTCATATACTAGTTGAAGATGGATCTAATAAAATATCCTTTGAATCAATTAAAATCAACAATAAATTCATGTTTTAATAATAAAGAACCATGGCAAATTGTTACATTAACAACATCAACTGTTTTATTAGTTGTTTGGTGTTATGATTTTGTTAATCAAGATGAAGGTATTGAACATTTTGATTCAATAATAATGAAATTTTTACTATAAAGTTAATTTTTAGATGTTATTAAACGTTGTAAAAGAACAGTGTTCCGTTATGTCAAATTGATACCAAGTGTCCGTAAGAAAATGGATGAAGAAATGAAAAATATATCCGATTCATTTCAAAAAGATATAAAAGAGCGAACGAAAAATATCAAATATTTAACAACACTACCAACAGACGGTCTTAAATCTGATGATGTTTTACAATTGATCAATCAACATTTAAACTTAGGTTGTCTACCATTATTATCCGATAATATTTTATCGATTATTATTGAAAATTATAGGTGATTTTAATTGGAAAAATGGTTTTGTATCTGGAGCAGTCTATTATCATAATCCGGAATTAATTCAATTAATAGAGAAAGTCTATGGTTTAACATCCTATACGAATCCCTTACATCCGGATATATTTCCAGGTTTATGTAAAATGGAAGCTGAGGTAGTACGTATAGCTATTAATTTGTTTCATGGTGATGCAAATGCTTGTGGAACGGTTTGTTTTCTTTTCAAATAACAACAAACAATAAAAATAAATATTTTATTAATTTTAGATGACTAGTGGTGGTACCGAATCAATTTTGATGGCATGTAAAGCATACCGTGATTATGCACGTGATAATAGGAATATTAAACATCCTGAAATTATAATTCCTGTAACGGCACATTCGGCATTTGATAAAGCTGCACAATATTTAAATTTACGTGTACGCTCAATCCCAGTTGATACAGATACGAGAAAAGTTGATATTAATGCAATGAAACGTGCCATTAATTCCAATACAATTTTGGTATTCAATTATTTCTTTGTATTGTGGCTTATAAAATGTTTATTTATTTAAAAGTTGGTAGGTTCAGCTCCAAATTTCCCATATGGTACGATTGATGATATCGAAGCAATTTCTAATCTTGGTACAAATCATAACATTCCAGTACATGTCGATGCATGTCTTGGTGGATTTTTAACTGTATTTATGGCAGATGCTGGTTATCCAATACCCATATGTGATTTTCGTTTAGCTGGAGTTACTAGTATTTCAGCTGATACCCATAAATATGGATTCACACCAAAAGGATCTTCCGTTATACTTTATAATCATCACAAGTGAAATTTTGAATAATTGAAAGAATTAATTTAATAATTTAATCAAATTATCGTAGATATCGTCATAATCAATATACGGTAACAACAGATTGGCCAGGTGGTGTTTATGGATCACCAACAGTTAGTGGTTCAAGAGCTGGTGGTAATATTGCCGTTTGTTGGGCAACATTATTAACTTTCGGTAAAGAAGGTTATATTAAATCGACTAGGGATATAATTCATACTACAAAATATATCGAGAAAGGGTATTATTCGTTATTAATTTATATTATTATCATCCTCAGTATGATTATTGTAGTCTTCGTCGATTGAGTGGTATTTTTATTTTTGGCCAACCAGCTACTAGTGTTATAGCAATTGGTTCAAAGGAATTCGATATTTATCGTTTAGGTGATGCATTGAATCAATTAGGATGGAATTTAAATGTATTACAATTTCCATCTGGTATACATATTTGTGTAACACATTTACATACAAAACAAGGTGTTGCTGATCAATTTTTAAAAGATGTTAAAGAATCATTGACAGAACTTTTAAAAACACCAGAAACACCAATTGAAGGAAAGGTAAATATTTGTTGGTTGATTTTTGTTTTATAACAGATTTATTTGATTAAATTTTTATTTATTGAAAAAATAAAACAGATGGCTATTTATGGGGTAGCTCAAAGTTTGCCAGATCGATCGATAGTCACAGACTTTACAAGGCTATTCCTGGACTCGATGTATTATACACCTGATGAAAAATAATGGGAATTTATATATCAAATGGAATATTGGTGTTGATGATTAAAAGCAAATTCAATAAAATTGTGCAATTTTTCATAATTTTTTTAACGTCATCTAGCGGTCAATACTTTTCAACTACGAGATTAGTTGATAAGTTAGCCGTCCTGTAATAATAAACAGCTGATTTATTTAGTGATTTTTCATTTCTTACCACTACAATTGGTATTTACATATTCGACAATTTGTTTAATATGGAAAGTTTCGGTGTTTAGTTTATTTTTATTATTCGTTTTCGAACGAAATTTCGTAAGTTAAATTCATATTTATAATTATTATTGATTATAATTATTGTGGTATAACCTAAAATCTCATTTCGAGCTTAAATTGAGATAAAGAGAAAGAAAAAATATTGATATAACCTCACTTTTGCCATCTTTCTCATGCATTAATTTTCATTATTCAATTTTATTATTATTTGAAGATGAATGAATATGACATCAACTCAAGATATTGTAATTGATGTATTACATAAAGCCTCAAGCCAGAATCCATCAATATTGAAACCAGCTGAAGCTAAATTACGTGAATGGGAGACACAACCTGGTTTCTATTCGATATTACTTGTATGTTTAATTTCTTATCATTTTCTAACTTTATTTCTAATAAAATAATTACAGAATGTTCTATCCAATCATTCATTGGATTATAATGTACGATGGATTACAGTTTTGTATATTAAAAATGGTATAGATCGTTATTGGCGAAAAAATCTACCAAAGTACGTCTTTGTTTTCAATAATTTTTCCAAAAATAATTATTACAAATTTTTTATTTAGTGCTATTTCGGAAGAAGAGAAACAGAATATCCGTCAAGGATTAATATCGAATTTTAGTGAACCGATAAATCAGATTGCATTACAAAAAGCTGTATTAATATCGAAAATTGCTAGAATTGATTGTCCAAAAGAATGGCCCGAATTATTTCCAACATTAATACAAGCTGTACAAAATCAAGATCAATTTATACAACATCGTGCTTTTCTAACATTGTATCATGTTGTTAAAGCAATCGCATCAAAACGGCTTCTAGGTGACCTAAATTATTATTAATATTATTATCTATCGTATATAATGGATTTATTTTGTGTTGATTAGGTGATCGTCGATTCTTTCAAGAATTCACAATAAATATTTATTCATTTGTATTGAATTTATGGAATAATTTTACTGAAGCATTTTTACAAGATATAATACAAAATTCTAATATAGAAATAATTGTTCCTAATTTAGAAAAAGCATTATTGACATTGAGAATTTTGAATAAATTAACAGTTTTTGGTTTTTATAAACCACATCAAAATCAGGATTGCATGAAATTTTTAAAAGTGATTTTCGATCGAGCCAAAATTGCTCTACAATGTCGTAAGTTTTTGATTTTTTTCTAATATAAAATTTAATAAAATTAAGAATTATTTATTGGTTAAAGGTAAACAGCTCAAGGATAAGAACAGTTATGCAACAGAATTAATTGAGAAATTTATAATTCATATAACGAAAGTTTTATTATCTGTGTTAGATACACATCCATTTTCATTTATTGATTTTATACAATCATCATTAGAATTTACAACATATTTTCTATTTACACCAGATGGTATTTGTTTCTTATTTGAACGTTTCGTTATACAATGTTTTAATTTAATTAAAAATATATTATTATGTGCTGAATATAAACCACCGAAAATTGCTGAAACATGTAAACAACCGGATACACTCAGGGCAAATGAAATAAAAATTAACTTTTTCCAATTAAACACATTAAATGAAATATGTAGAAAATTAATTACGCATTATTTTATTTTGACAAAAGATGAACTGGATCGTTGGGACAACGATCCAGAGACGTTTGTTTTGGATGAAGGTGGTGATAGTTGGAAATATAGTTTGAGGGTAATTTATTTTCTCCTAAAGTAATTTGATTTATAAAAATATTATATTATAATATAGCCTTGTATGGAGACTGTGTTTGTTACGATTTTCCATGAATTTCGGGATATGCTAGCACCGATATTGATTGACATGGTACATGGAACAAATTGCATTTTATCACCGGATGATATCAATGGAATTTTACGTAAAGATGCTATTTATAATGCTGTTAGTTTAGCAGCATTCGATTTATACGATGAAGTAAGTTATATATATATATATTTTATTTATTAAAAAATAAATTACAACAAATTATTGATTAAACTACAATATTTACAGTTTCATTTAATCCAGAATTATACAATTCGGTTATATTAACATTACAGTTCGATATATTTAGATGTCGTAACGATTTTAGATTTATCAAAACTTTTGATAAAATTTCCAATGATTGATTATTTGATAAATCGATACTTAAAATTTTTGGTGAATTTTTAAAGAAATCATCTGGTATTGTTTTTAATTTATTGAAACGTAAATCGATGAATGTTAATTTCGTTAATTCTAAATTATTAATTATTAATTCAATATTATTGAATGCTAAATATAATTTTTCTAAATTGTTCAAATCATTAAATACTTTTGAATCGAATTTATCGATTGAATTATGTGATAAATCTAATGTTGTTAATTGATTTAAACTATTAAATGAATGTGGTTCAATAATTTCGATTCGATTATTTTCTAAAAATAAATTATCTAATTTATTCAAATTTTGAAATAAATTCGTAGAAATTTTATATAATCGATTTTCTGTTAAATCTAAACTAATTAAATTTTCTAAATTCTTGAATGTATCAATTTCAATTTCTTCAATATGATTATTATCTAAATTTAGCATTTCTAAACGTCTCAAACCGATGAATGTGTTGTTCTTTAATTTCTTCAAATTATTATTATTGTTAATTTTTAAATATGTTAAACTTTTAAGACCATATAAACCATATGGTTCGATTATGAAATTATTTGTTGTATTTACAATATCTAAACGTACAATATCTTTGAAATTAGTTTTATTAAATTGGCCACTAGTAAAATTAATTGAATCTGTATTTTTTATTATTAAAATATGTGTATCTGTTGTTAGAAATTCGTCAATATCTAGTGGAAAATTTTCTAAATTGTCGCATGTAAATATATTTTTACCTGATGTGTATACACATTTATTATTAATTTCTAAATTTTGACATGTTATATATTTCATTTGCAATATTTCAATAATTAACAATGATACCTGAAATTATTTATAAATTTTTCTATGTTTTATAATTTTCGTGCAATACTTACAATTATTATTGATGTTTTCATGTTGGAAATTATCGAATAATTAAATTGGAATCAAATCATCAGGTCTCAGTTTATCATTATTTTCTGTGGAAAAAAATATATAATTTCTGTTATCAATAATTTATATGTAAACATGTTTATTATTTTATAGATAGATTTCGACCAATGGTTCACTAATACATTAATTGAAGAATTGAAATTAAAACATAATAATTATCGTATAATAAGACGTCGTGTATGTTCATTGATTGGTAGATGGACTGGTATAAAATTATCGATTGAATTACGACCAACATTATATGAAAATATAATAAATTTATTAAATCCAAATGAAGATATGGCTGTTAGATTAACAGCATCATCAACATTACGTTATGCAATTGATGATTTCGAATTTAATTCAGAACAATTTCGATGTTATTCAGATTCAGCATTCAATTTATTATTCACACTATTAAAAGAAGCCAATGAATGCGATACTAAAGTATTATTAATATAATTATAATTAATTATGATGATGATGATGATTGATGATTATTGTTTTGTAGATGCATGTTTTAAACGTAATGACTTTAATGGTAGAACGTTGTGGACAAGCAATAAAATCATATACAGATGCATTAATACATTATTTACCATTATTATGGAATGAATCAGATGATCATAATATGTTGCGTTGTGCTATTGTTTCAACATTGGTACAATTAGTTAAGGCAATCGGTTCTGTTAGTGATGAATTAAATCCATTTTTAATACCGATAATACGTCTAGGTACAGATATAAATCAGAGTGCTATTGTTTATTTATTAGAAGATTGTCTAGAATTATGGTTAACAGTTTTGGAAAATTCTACAACAATGTCGAATGATTTAATGCAATTATTCAGCAATATGCCAGCATTATTAGGTTCATAATAATAATCGCCTTTATATATATAATTGATCTAATTGATTCTTTTTTATAGATTATTCTACGGAAAATTTGAGGCTGTGTTTATTAATCTCATTAGTTCATACATTATTAGCACCAGATTTAGTAATGCAAACTTATGGTATACAAATTGTAACGGTATGCGATAATTTAATGGGTGATATGAAAAATGAGGGTATTGTAATGCTTATCAGAATGTTGGAAATGTTTATGAGATCATCACCAAATTTAGGTTGTGAAACTGTTTATCCAATTTTACCAAGAATTTTCCAGTAATGTATTTTGTAAATTATCAATTCGGACATTTTTTAAATTGTTTTTTTTTTATTTATTTTTAGAAAAATCTATGAAGGTGAAGATTATCCATTAGTTATGTCAATGTATCTTTCAATACTTGGTAGAGTTTTATTATCATCGCATAATGTATTTGCACGTGTTTTACAACATTTAGTACAACAATATAATGAGACTGATGAAATTGTTTTTGGTAAAATTTTAGATATTTGGTTAGTCAAAATGCCATTGGTAACACAAATTGAACAACGGAAATTATTAGGTAAATTCTATTATTAATATGCATAAATTTTATTTATTATTAACTTTTTTATAAATAAATTAATTAGGTTTAGCATTAACAAATTTATTAACAACACAAAATCGTCCTGTATTACAACGTTTCAATACGATTATGGTCAATATATTAGAATGTTTAAATGATACAGAAGATTCATTATTATTGAATGAAGGCCGTAGTCCGAATCATTTCGAACAAGAATCAGATGGTTATGAAACAAACCATGATCAACGCAAAAAACAACTATTATCAATTGATCCTGTCCATACGATTGTTTTGAAAGATTATCTACAATCACAGGTACATAAATCAATTATTGAATTATTAATTATTCAATCAATTCTATTTAATTATTCAGATATATTTATTGAAAAATCAAATTGGTCAACAATCATATGAACAATTACTTCAAACATTGGATTCTGATACAGTAAATCAATTAAAAAGTTTTATTACATTGTAGATAATAGTGTTTGTCTTTTTTGTTGGTAATATTTTTATAAAATGTAATCAACATTATAATTTTTCAATTTATTTTATTAATGACTATATTATAAGAGGAAATGCGGTGATTTGATAACATTTCTCCAATATTCCAACAATACCAATATTATAAAGATGCAGCAAACAATAAATATCTAATTGTAAGAGAAGTTAATTTATATTATTGTTATACCCATCCATCATCAGTTAATTATCTACTAATCGTAATTATAAATATTAATTTTTTATCTTTGCAACGTGTAAAGCGCCCTCTATTGATAGTTTTTTGTTACTATCGTAGATATCAATCTTGTGAAGAATTATTAATTTTTATTGCAAGAGCGATTTTCTGAAATTAAAATTAAAAACCGACAATTTATGTTATTAAATAATTTATTATATTTATCCTAACTCTTGTACTAATCAAATTCCATTGATAAATTGTCTATATATAATTTCTGTAATATCGATCGATTTATGACTCATTCAATGTTGGTAACACTTGTAAGAAATTAACCAAATTTTAGGGGAAATTGTTTTCTTCAAGTTTCATTATTCTAGACTTTTTTACATTGTCGCGATTATAATAAATTGAAATTAATAAATTTCTTATTATTTTATTGATAATTAATTCTTGAAAACTATCAGAAAATGGCTTTACACGTCCCCAAAGCCCCTGGTTTTTCTCAGATGTTGAAAGAAGGTGCAAGAGTAAGTTAATAGTTGATTTAAAAATACATGTGGTCTATAGTCACACCGGCAAGCCTTTATTGTTTTATTGAAAATTTCCAGCATTATTCTGGTCTGGAAGAGGCGGTTATACGTAATATAATCGCATGTAAGGAATTCGCCCAATCTGTACGTTCAGCTTATGGTCCAAATGGTATGAATAAAATGGTAATTAATCATATTGAAAAACAATTTGTAACAAGCGATGCAGCTACAATTATACGTGAATTAGATGTCGAACATCCAGCTGCTAAATTAATGATATTAGCAAGTCAGATGCAAGATTCGGAAGTTGGTGATGGTACGAATTTCGTTATTATCTTAGCTGGAGCTTTATTAGGTAATATTTGTGCAATTTTTACAATTTGATGATTATATTTGAATTTTTATTGTGTAGAGGCTTCAGAAGAATTGATTCGATTAGGTGTAACACCGACAGAAATTGCTGAAGGTTACGAAAAAGCATTGGAGAAATGTTTAGAAATTCTACCAAAATTAGTTTGTTATGAAATTAAAGATCATCGTAATATGAAAGAAGTTATCAGAGGTATGCGTACATCGATCCAATCAAAACAATATGGTAATGAAGATTATTTAGCGGAACTGGTTGCAAAAGCTTGTGTATCAATTTTACCAGAACAAACAACATTCAATGTTGATAATGTACGTGTATGTAAAGTATTAGGTTCTGGTTTATTCAATTCACAAGTTGTACAAGGTATGGTATTTAAAAAGGAAGTTGAAAGTGAAGTTATTAAGGTTCATAATGCAAAAATTGCATTATATAGTTGTGCTGTTGATATAATGCAAACAGAAACAAAAGGTACTGTTTTAATTAAAACAGCTGATGAATTGATGAAATTCAGTCGTGGTGAAGAGAATTTATTGGAAATACAAATTAAAGCTATAGCCGATACTGGTGCTAAAGTTATTGTAGGTGGTGCTAAATTTGGCGATATGGCATTACATTATATTAATAAATATAAATTGATGGCTGTTAAATTGAATTCGAAATTCGATTTGAGACGTCTCAGTAAAACGGTATTTTTTCTAATACTATTTTTTTTTATATATAATAAACTCATAATTCCAATAGGTTGGTGGTACAGTTTTGCCTCGATTAACAGCACCAACGCCACAAGAATTGGGTTATGCCGATATAGTTTGTGTTGAAGAATTGGGTGATACACCTATTGTTTCATTTAGATTAGAAGGTAAAGAATCTAGAATTTCAACAATTGTAGTACGTGGGGCTACTGATAATTATATGGATGATATAGAGCGAGCTATTGATGACGGTGTCAATACATTTAAGGTAATTATATGGAATTTTATTATAATTTAAAAGAAAATAATTTATTGTCATTATCAAAATAGGGTATCGCTAGAGATGGTCGTTTCTTACCAGGAGCTGGTGCTGTAGAAGCCGAATTAGCCCATCAATTAACCCAATATGCTGATACTTTACCCGGTTTAGAACAGTATGCTGTACGTAAATTTGCCACAGCTTTGGAAAGCTTCCCGAAAGCATTAGCCGATAATAGCGGCCAACGATCAACTGCAGTATTAGAAAAAATTCTTGAAGCCCATCAGGTTCGGTTTTATAAATTTTTCAATAAAAAATTTTAAATTCAATTTCAATTTGATTGGTTCACAGAATGGTAAGAAGAATATTGGTGTTGATATAGAAACAGAAAATACAATTTGTGATGCTTTGGAAAAAAATATACTCGATTTATATCAAGGTAAATATTGGGGATTGAAATATGCAGTTGGTGCAGCCGCAACAATTCTTCGAGTTGATCAAATTATTATGGCAAAGAAATCTGGTGGACCAAAAGCCAGGCCTAATGCTGGCAGTGATGATGAATCATAAATGTTTTTTTTTTTTGTTTAATTTAAATCCATTTTGCTTGAAATTTTGTATTGAATTGCAGTTTTTAATATTCAATTAATAACTTAACACAATAAATTTCCATTATTAACAAAAAAAATTTTCTCAATAGTTCCTGTTTTCAGTGGTTGAATGTTTTCCTTTACTCCAAAGACCTGAATCCTCGAGACAGAATCAAATTTCCATTCGTAAACCGTAAGTACAATTTGCCTCATTTTAGAATAAGGACTCAATGACTCGTATATTTGAACAACAAATTTAGTAACTATATTACAAAAATAAATTAAAAAATTCTAAGGTAACTA
>JAZBGX010002132.1:0-14332 GCA_037414775.1 Zonitis immaculata | reverse complement strand
CTTCTCAAGGCGCTACACATAGACCCAATCTTCATGTTAGGGGTACTATAGCGTCCCCTCATTCAATTTGTTGGCCGCGGACCATTTTTATCACTTGACGCCTCAATAAATTGAGGAAAAAAAGAACGAATAATAGCGAAGATATAATCCAACATTAAGTTCTAATCGATATATATCTACAAAAAAAACAATAGCTTTGAAAGTTTGAAAGTTTTGAACTACCCAATTGATACTTGATTGATTTAAGTTTCTATTCAAGTGTCTAATGCTGTTCCGTTTATTTATTTATTTTTCGGCACAATTTAAAACTGGAAGTTGAGGATTGAAAGTTTATTTTTAAACGAATTATATAAAAGTTGTATATAGGTGGTTTTAACGGTAGAAAGTTTATTTTTCCGGTTCCCACTACCACAATCTATTGGACTCAATAAAGACACATACACACACATATGTACATATATATATATATATATATAGATTAAAGTATATATGCCGATTCCAAAACTTGTACTAAATCTCTCTTTGGGGAGTATTATGTCCGATGAATGAAGTTATATCACTTTATATTGTTAGTATACCGAAGTGGGAATTTGTTCTATAAAAGCGTCAACACCTCTTTTTAATCGTTCATATGTTTGTTGATGAGTGAATTTGATTGTCTAAGTATGGAATTTAGTTCTATTTTTTATAATTTCAGATGTTTATATTCGATTCCTGCTTTAGAATTCGAGGAAAAAACAACACCACTCACTCAAAATCCGATAGCCATAAATTATTCCGATTCAATGTTGAATCCACACAATATAGAATTTATCTTATAAAAACCGTTTTATTTTCAATTTAGATGAGTACGATTGTGTAAAAAGAACTCTATAACTGTTATGCATATTAATTGAATAAAATCCTATCAGCGCTACATCTGATTGGAAATATCACTACCAACAAAAAAAAAACAAAAACGATGACACTTTAATTTACATGTTTTTCGATATTTCACAATCATTGAATATAAATTATAATTAAGCAGAAGAGAAAAAAAAAACAAAAAACAGTTATAGCACAAAAAAGGCAGTTTCCTTTTTTTGTGCAAACAAAATAAAGTTCAGTTAGTTACTCAAAAATTTAGAACTATATAGTCACAAGTTACTATCAAGGGAATTATTCTCTATTATTACCAACTAGTATTGTAACGATCGTACCACACTATTTCTCTTCAAAATTGGCGTTGACTTTGTGAACGTTGGTCCGCTGATTGTTTCAGCCGCCTGTCGGTAATGCAGATTACTGACGCTAATTACAATAATAATTTGTAATAGTCAATTATCAATTAACAGCAAACTTGCACAAATTTTTGGATTTATTTTACATCATTAATTATTTTATCACGTTATAATCCAGTCTCAAAATTCTAACCTCAATTTTTGTTAAAAAATATATCAACAAATGTCAAATTGAATCATGCATGAACTACGCTAGGCCCTACGTCCTCCAATGCAACGCCAACTTTAAGGAGAAATAGCGTGGTACGATTGTTATAAGTTTTGCATGAAACAATAATACGACTTTACAATTACCGGAAAAAAAATCATTACATATGGAGTTTTACTTACAATTCGGCTATGATGGCGTCTTTTGAAATTTTATAATCGAGCTTTTCAAGCTTTGTAAATTGTGAAGAAACTAACATCGTACAGTCTATACAAGGCGTCTCACTATTGCATGTAGCAACTATAACGTTGATGATAATTTACAATGTTTGGGCGATTAATTAATTAGAATTTATTTGTTGCAAGTATCGAAGTGTGTGTGGTTTTTTTTTATTATTTCTTGAATTAGAACTTCTTCTTGTAATGGAAAAAGTAATTTATTATTTGTGGAATTCGTTCAATTTCTAAATGATTATAGCTTGATTTTAATAATAATTAGACTATCGAATTTGATGTTGCAATTATAAATCAACACGACACAAACTTATTATGTTCCATTACACACAAAAAAAAAATGGTCATGTGATGTTTTGCGATTCTTAATAATCTAAATTGATATCACGCTATCGTATTGCCTTGATACGAAAGATACGTTTCGTGACTATGTTTAATTTAAATTTTTGATAGTTTATCATCAAAAAAACAAAAAACAATATTATTGATTTGGAATCGATTATTATTAGAATTGTTAAATTCGACTGTTTTACAAGTTTGTTTGTTTTTTGCTTTTTTTTCGCCCCAACTCAAATCAATTTACTGTAATGTTAGAGTCAAAGCAATTAGAAAACAGAAGAGAATCGTAAAATAGAAATAAAGCGAGTGGCTTTTCAAAGCCTAAACTGGCTATAATGTTGAATGATTTAGTCGAATTGAGAATTGAATCGGAATAAGACAAAACGTGACATCAATGAATATGAAAGAGTATTATATAAATAAATTAAATCAAGGCTTATAGAGAGTTTTGAACGGGAAAAAACCCAGGATAAGCCTTGACCTTATTATTATTATTATTATTATTATTATTGGGCGATAGAAAATCTAGAAAACTTCATCAATTAGTTATCGAATTATAAACAATTTTTGTTTGTTTCTAATAAAACCAGTAAACAAAATATAAACGTTGGTTTAGGAGTACAACAATATTTTAAAAGAAACTAATAAATTTACAGGGATTTAGGTAGAACAATATCCTGAATAAACATGACCCTTCATAAAGCCTCATTTTTCATAAAATAAAATATTCCATCATCGAATATGTTTGTGAAAAATAAAGCCTAAAAGGGAATCTTGCTATTTCGTCATCTCCCATATACCATACACACATTAATTGATTCAATAAACAGTTTAGAGGTACTTATATGTATTATTATTATTTTGTTCTTCGATTAATTTGAATATTGCGTATGATCGTAGACCTGTACGAGAATATCTTCGATTTGGTTGTTTCGGAATTTTACGAATAGAAATGCCAAAATAGAGAATTTATATGGCTGTTTTTATAAATCACACGTTTCTGATTCATAAACGGGATTTATAATTGGTTTATTAGAGAATTTTTGTGGTGAAATCATTAGATTGAGTGCTGTGCACTTAATGATCAACGTCTCTCTTGATAGTTGAATACAGGAGGGTATAGGTATATATAAACTAAATTTCCAACTCTATTGAGTAGGTTCGAGTCTATAAAATGCACGTATTAACATTATAAGAAGTCCTTTTAGAATTAATTTCGTTCGTTCCAATGATTGATTTCTTATAACTTGAATAAAAACTACATAAGGAAAAAAAAATACCTTGAAAGGCATGCAGAGATGTCACCAACAGGAATGTTGTTAGAATGGATCGGGCGTTTTGCCAAACAACACCACTTTTTCGAGCCATCACTTACAATATTTACACTATTTATATCAGTTACATTCTTGTCAAATTTCTAACGAGAATCTATTAATTTCTATAGTTTAACGTCTTCTAACAATAACAGTAACAAGTGGTTTCTGATTTATTCAACAAATAATCAAATTTAAGTATTAGTTCTGATTTTAATTGGAATTGATTTCATTGAAAATTATAAAGGTTTTCATGGGACTTGTCGAAATTTTCCCAAAAAAAAAAGTACAATCATTTAGAAACAGTTACGCACACTTATTTCTATAATTTTTTAAAATAGAAAAAAATCCGGATTTCGAATCGACAGTTCCGGGAATGATGTCGCGTCCTGAACTGAACCCTTGTCGCGACATCAGTCTCGTATTTCAGTCGAACACGACCACTGAAATTACAAGCATGCGCCCAATCTGTTTCTATTGTATATAACATATACCTATATATACTTATATATATATATATATATATATTTATATGGTGGGATTGTATATACATCCTGCGACCGTTTTTCCTAATTCTCACCTTGTTTTACTAAAGCGTAAATTCATGTAAAGCGTACCCACATTGCATAGGGGCGAGGTTTAATTTATTTCTATTTTGTTTAATTTTTTTTCCAGTTCACATGCGTTAAATGTTTAGGCAAATGCTACATAAACTGTTATTCCAGCAATATAGGGATAATAATAATCAGATCCAAACAGATACCCAACTGGATACTGTATTTTTTGTTTCCATTTACGAAAAGTAGAGCTTATCTTTTAGAATTGTGGAGATGTGGAGATTCAACTGATGTGTATAAGTTTTGGCTGATCTTTTTCCAATAAAAATAAACAATAAATGCTTTATTTGCCACATACGTCGATGGATAATTTTCGCTTAATTATTTATTAACAATAAGCAAACGGTCAGACCCTGGAACTTTATTTTTTCATAATAATTGTTGCATAATTAAACGAAATAAAGCATTTTGAATTATTCAACTCTATATCGATTTTTAATAAGAATAAGGAATTTAAGCGAATGGTCGTATTATAGAGGGTAGAAGACATTTAAAGTGTAAGATAGTCTAAAATCCATTTGGAATGTTATTTGCTCGCGTTTGGAGTGTATATACAGTCCCGGGCAAAGGGCTCGCAATCCATCATTCTTACACTCAGACTATGTCTTTCCTATTTTTTTGAAATATTACAACCGTTGACGGGGCGTTATAAATCATTTGAATATAAATAGTAAAAAAAAAAATTGTATATACCTGTATATAAAAATTATTGTAGTTAGTACCTGATAGAATTCTCAAATTAAACGATCGAAGCGACAATTTTCTTTAATAGCGAAATTTGCTTTATATAAACTAACGTGAATGTGTTGACCTGTAAATAATCGGATTTACAACGCCTTAAAACTCAGTAAACAAAAGAAAAAACAGTTATACTGGAAAATCACCCAATTTTTTGTTCTTTTATAAAATCATCTCGAAGCACACGTGCTATAATAATAACAATAAATTTAATTCCTATAGCAAGTATTGTATTCTAATAACTCACGATTTTCGCGTTTCACCCCTTAGAAAACAAAAAAAACAAAAAAACACAAATGGTTTTGGAAGTGATTCCATTTTCTATATCATTAGTTTTCTCGATTCTTGGCGAAATTCGGCAATCTCCAATGAAAACTTGAAGAATTTCCCCCAAATCAACCGTTTTTTCTGTTTTGTTTTTTAACATGCAAATGTTTTATTTCCATCAAAGATTAAAATTGTTATTTTATCAATTATCAATAATCGATAGTAACGGTAGATAGGGCGCAGATTTTCCGACAATTATATGTGGAAGTAAATCATATGTAGATCGAGTGTGGCTGTGATAAACGATGTGGAAAACAAAAGACGGCAATCAATTATATCGTCATATTATTGTTGAAGAACTGACTCTTTAAGTACACGCACTCATCTCTATTGTCGACTAACAATATATAATAGTAGGTTTAAGTTTTTGTACGACCTGTTTATGGTCATGTCAAAGTTTCGTACTTAAGCACAATATGATACTTGAAAGTTCTAACAAAAAGCGCAATATTGGAAAACAGCCCCAATGGAAAAAAACGTTTTTAGTCAACTTTCAAAACAAATTAACTGGGTAATTAGTCAAGAAATTCGATTTCAACTTACCAACTAAAGTTTCTCTTTTGATTTGAATTTGTATTTTCGTTGTAAAATGGTTGGTGGTGAAGTTTTTTCCTTTCGTCCATGTCGACCAATCACACTAAACGAATTGCCTCTTATATTACTCAACTGTCATACTTTACAACAATTTTAATTTACGGTAAAGTTCTCGTTCAACTACAGACAGGACCGGATTTAGTTGCAATTTAAGCAATGTTTTTTTGAATTAGATGAAGACAAGACAGAGGAATGAATTTAAGCTCGATAAAAAAGAGATAGAACGCAATCGGTCTAACGAGAAATGGATGCAAATAGAGACAACAATAAATTATAAAAATCATGATTCACATTGAAATGAGGAAGAATCCAAAATTATATAATCTCAAAAAAAACAAAAGCGATTTTATTTAAAATTTATAATAGCTGGTGTTGAAATTTTTCGAGCGTAACATTTCATCTATCCAATCAACAAATATCGGTACATTAACATAAACGCCCGGTGTTCGATTCGATCCACATCCTATACCCCATGAAACGATACCCATTTGAAAGTATCGTCCATTTTGATTTGGTATTGGACAAATTAATGGACTACCACCATCACCTTTACAAGCGTCTTTACGTTTCTGACCGCCAGCACAAATAAAACTTCGATGTAATTTATAGAATTTACCCAATTTTGTATTTCTTAATGCCAACATACATTGATTTCGTTCAACTAAAGGTACAATTACCTTACGTAGAATTTGCGAATGTCGTCCTTTATTTGGCGATGATCTACCCCAACCGCTAGCTAGACAATTTGATGTATCTAAATTGAAATTTGGTGGTGGCAAACAAATAAAAGCGACATTTTTATTATGAATCAACGGTTCGTAGAGGAATAATAGAGCGATATCATTCCATAAGGCACCAGCTCGATATGATGGATGTACAATAACTTGTTCAACATTTGAATCTTGATGTGGTAATGGTTCATTTGTATTCTTCAAGTTCCATTCACCGGCGCGTATTTTAATACGACGCACACCACCATCTTGAATACAATGGGCCGCCGTTATAACCACCTGTGGATGTATCAGGGAACCACCGCAAATAAATGCACTCCTTTCTTGTTTGTTGTTGTTGTTGTTATAGTTGTGGTGGTGTTCTCTTTGCAATACTAACACTGTCCATGGCAATTCACCAAATTGAGTCTGTTCTGAATTGGATGTGATACGAGACGTGACAGTATTTTGTAGCCCACAAATTGGATATGCTTCCAATTGTGGAGCTTTTAAAAGCGAATCACAACAAACATCACGATAATTTGGACAACCATCAACAGTCAATCTGTCATTGTTATATTAAACATTCGATTATTATTATTATAGTACATTTATAATAATTTCAACTTACCGTATATCCAAAATACCGCTACCATCATTATCGCGACACAAATTCGATGGTACACATTGACATTTACGTTGGCTATTTCGATTATTAAATCGAAATTGATCAATTTTACCAATATATACGATCAAAATCAACAATAAAATGTTTGACATGGTCCTTTTTTATTTCTACAAATTTCCAATGTAGAAAAAATTTATCGATAAATGACCAGTCGACGTCAAGACGATCGGAACTGGTTGTTGAACAAAACAAAGAATAATAAGGTGGCGAAAGTTAATCCATTTATTAATGGCGTCGAAAATTCTTAAGGATTAAGATTGTTAGTTCGGTGTTTAGTCAATTCTATGGCAGAAAAACGATTTATTTATTCTTCTCTCTCTCTCTCTCTCTTTCTAAAATGGCAGAGTGTTTAATTGATAATAAAACTTGTTTGAATTTTTGAAATCAAGTTTTATCGTTGCCAAAACGGAAACGAGAGAAAATAATTACCAATGTGTTGGGGTTTTTTTTTTATTCCTTTCATTAGTGGCTATATATACAATTTATCATTGTCGTTATGTAACGTTGGCACTATTTGCAATAAAAACTATTAAAAGTGTGATTAGAACTTTGGAAACGAATCCATACATCTTCAAAGTTTTAATAACAAACTGAAATGACAGATAAGAACAAATAAATAAAACTATTAGATGGAGGAAAAATTGTTGTTAAATATATATTGAGAACCTATTTGGAATGTCACGCCAATATACCTAAATTATAGCATTTCTTCGATGCAATAAAAAACGGAAATATAGACGCTATGTCAGTTATGTTATTGGTAAGAAATGGTAGCGATCGGTATAATTTTTCGAAATAATATAGCGTTCAACAATAACGCAAAAGATTATAACGAGAAAAGGCGATAGAGAGAGAGAGATTAACTTCGTCTAGGGAATTTAGTGGGAAATTGATTTCTGTGTGACGTGCGATAAGCAGATTAGTCATCTAGTCAATTTTTCCAAGAGTCTATAATGTTAATAAAAAAATAACATCGAAATCAAATATATTTTGAAGTTATAAAATCGAGTCAAATAGAAAATATTTTAGGAAATAATAATTCAAGTCTCCTCTACTATCAGGACACGTACAATATTTTAATAAACTGTATATATTCAACAACGTATACTCCTTTTTACAATAAACATATGAATACGTACACTAACAAAAATCGAAAAAATTGAATAAAATAATATATTCTTTTGAAGCCAGCCACTGTGATACATAATATAAGAGCAGATCTCTTTATGGTGTTGAAAAGATAGCTAAATGCGGCTTGACGTCGTCCTCGGTTATGAATAAAAAATTGGTGAGGATCCTCCTGTCGATTGGGGCTGTTCAGATGTTCAATAATAAAAATAAAAACTAACAACAACAATAAACTCTAGATAGTTAGGATAGAGAAGGGATCAAAACAAAGTCAATTTCTATACAGTTGTCAACAGATTTATTAGTGGAAACTAAGTTTTCCATCGAAGAAAATCCGAATTTGGAATATTTGTAGATAATTCCGTTCAAATTTGTAGATCAAGCTATAGAAGAAATTAATTTAATACAAAATCAATTTTTCGAACAGAATTTCTCAATCAAGACAAAAAAAATTTAAGATACCTATTTATTGGGATAATAATTTAATTGGAATTTTTCGATGAAATTCTCGTCCTAAATTTCCATCGTAACTTGAATTATTCATTGGAATTCTACTGATGGAGAGCCTTGCATCTTAATTTAATAAGCGATATTGAATGCATTTATGTATTTGAAGAAAAATAGAGTATATACTTTAAGTATACCTACAGACAATTTTGTATTCTACTATCAAATCAATACTTTTTTCCTTACAATTACCTATTATTTGTATTTGGTTTACTTGGAAAAAGAGCCACTATTACAGGCTCTTACTACGCCAACCAGTTAAGAAGATTGTGGGAATCTATCGAAGCAAACTGCGACCGGTGGGTACTGTTTGACCAAAACACCCGTACTCAAAGCACGTTTCGAATTCTACTTGGACCAGATCACTAGATCATCAGATCTAGCTCTCAAACAATTGTTTTTTCTTTTGTGTTGAAATTTTGATCGAAACCATTCCCAAATTAGTCATCTTGAAAGAGATTTGACGACTAATAAAACACAATTTAGAGAGATTTAGTCCAACAATGTCCAATTATTTAACGTAACAAACACACATACAATATATTTATTTGTATTAGTATTTGTAAATGTTATAGTACAATTGTTTTAGTAAAACGAAATAGAGGCATTAGCTCTATATACAGTGACGAATGCATAGGGCGTAAAATTAATGTCGCATATGTCTTTCTAATCGATTCCAATTCATCCAATTCATATAAAAAAACTAAATATATGTATTGTACAAATAAATTGTTTATATATAACGTTCAATTATTATTATTATTCGTGTGTAAATTTATTTATAATTATGTAATATCGAACCAGTGTTATTATCGTTATTTAATAATTTCTTCATCAACAAATTGATTGATTAATAAATAATTATTGAAACTTTGTTCAACAATAATTTATTGTTATGTAGAACTCTTTTACATGAGAATAACAATAAATAAATAATTAATTGCTGTTTTAGGGTACCTTATTAATATAACAAGCAACACTCCATACATCAGTGTATTGATATTGCGTTAATCTTAATATTTTGATGGGATAAATTTGACAATAATAATACAAATACTAGTCGCCCGGCGCCTCCACCAAAATTCACACCTATTATATCAATTCATTTGTTTTCAATTTTCGAATTAATTATTCATAATTTAATTACACTTTAGGTACGAACAAAAATTGAGTAACTCAATAATAATAATAATAATAACAGGACCATCAAGAAGAAATCGATTATTCAAAATCTGTGATATTATATACGAATACTGATTTAACTCATCTATTACCATTGAGTCATCTCAATTAATTCTCAATTATTATAATAAATTATTTTAAATTATATAAAATATCTCAAGAATGGTTGCTATAGAATCTAAGAATAAAATAAATAATAGGGTAATTTATTTGAAATGAGAAAGGTGTTGACCGTTTCCGGTATAACCGAAAATGATAGATAGCTAAGAATATTTTAGATGAAAAGATCGCTGTCCAAAATCTCCAATTGCAAGATTTCAAAAAATTCTATAGATGGCAACTTCATCAACTTCCAACGCACCAGTTGCGTGAAAGACACTCTGTATAAATAAGAAATATAATTGCAATTCTCCTGTTTATCCGGAACTTTCTTTAAAATAAGCGTAAACAATCGTTAAATAGCTAGATAGATTAAATTAACTCAACATTGTCCTAAACAGAGTCTATTTAAAAATATCGAGTCTTGTTGATCTTTCTTTTGGAAACAGCAAAATATTCGATCTGAGATTATCTGTAAACGGAGTATTTCCGATATCTGCAGATGAAAAGATTACAGTTTGAATTGATTGCCCGTTATTCCTCGATCTATTGGCTATAACAACAAAACTGCAATGTCTCTTGTATTTGGCAAACATTCTATTTGTAGATTTGGCCACAGATGTTGCAGTCGTCGTACACTATTGATTAACTTCCGATAAAGTTCATATATACTGACATTGATCGGTTGTCTATTCGATGTCTATACGACAACGCTTATCTCAGAAATTGAGCATAATGGCGAAAGTTGTTGTTTTTTTCGTGTGTGTTTTAATCAATAAAAAAATAAATGGAGGAATCCTGTGTTAAAAAATGTAATATTATCGATAAGTTTTATGTTCAAGATGACTATCTAAGCTTATATTTTTAGATCTTACTTTTTGTTGGAATATCATCCCGTTTTTCTTCTCCATTGCTCCTATAAGTATAAGAATGGCGAAAGTATATATATGATACAGTAAAAAGTTTAAAATTCTCCACAATTGAGAAAATCCCCAATTTTCTAAGGCAGATGCAAAAAACTTTTATATTCAAATCTCTCCAATAAAAAACGATAAGATTATACGCATCTGAAATTTATAAATAATAATTCGTAGAATAACAACTGAAAATTACAATTGTCAATAAAAAAACAGCTTGTTTATTTCCATATTTTGCACAACCAAGATTTTCTCAAATTATCGAATGATCTTCGCGTTCAATTGAGCCAAAACAAGAAAAACTCCAACACCAAATAAGAATGCTGAATTAAGAAAATATTGTACAGCAACCGTTTGTAGAGTCTGGAAATTAACAAAACTAGCCTAGTTTGAGTTTGCAAATTTTAAAATAAAGATAGAAATTCGAAATTTTCAAGCTGCTTATTCGAGAGCTTCAAAATTAAAATAGATGTCATTGTTTGGCTATATATATAAAACAAGGATGGCAAATATTCATGAATTGTAATATGGGCGACGACAGTTCTTTGTTCTATCCAACAAAATCGTTCGTTATATTGTCCCCAACAGAAAATCTAATTCAACAACAAGAGATCGACATTTAATTGAACCCTCCATAGCCATCCCTATACATATATATATGTATTTATCGTAAATAAAATGATCACCTGGGGCCCTATTGTCACATAATTAACAATTTCTTAAACCAATCACAATACAATAAATTATATTGTCTTTGATTCATAAATATTATATATTTATAGCTATTTTTCTATTATTCTATTTTTATTTTTACTTATGCTTGTTTCTTCACATCTACACTTTAGTCTTATGCTGTTCAAGAGCGATGTACACCTGAGCTCAAAAATATAGGGAGTTCTATTTGAAATAACAAAGTTGTTGGCTATTTCCGGTATAACCGGAAGTGCCATAGGCTTGCAAATATTTTAGCTGAATACATCATAGTGGGAAATGTATACATACAAATTTTCAGATTTCAATTCCATATAGTTTGCTCTAAAACAGATGGGGTTCCATCTTCGAGACACACGCTGTATAGTTTTCTATAATGGTGTCGGCGTCTTTTCGTTTCGCCTTCTTTTTCGGTCGTCGCGTTCCCTTTTTTTTTAAAAAAAAAAAAATAATCTAATCAGATTATACGCAGATTACAAGGAAACTTTTTTAATTCAAGTTTGTTAAAAGAAGGAAAATCGTAGTCGAGAGGTTATATATATATAGGAGTGCTATTCGAGATTACAAACTGAAAATTCACGCTTACACTCGCGATCCTGATTCTTTCTACTACTACTGCTATACTAAACTATATACAGGTGGTCCGCCAGAGGCTTTTCAGGTCTTGTAAGAACTCTGATCCTAGTGTTCTAGAGTTTTGGATATTGTTTTAACGTCAAAATGTTATCTTATTATCACACTCTAGATCGTCGAGTCTGTTCTTTTTTGCACCCACTAGAGTCTCTGGTGGACCAGCCTGTATATCGTCATGATAAACTAGTAGGGTTTGGTGCGAGTGTTGGTTTCGAAATGAAGAAAATCTTAATTGTTTTCTAATACCGGTTAAGTGGTTTTTCCAACTTGATTCTCCATATTAGAAGGAAATCAAAAAAAAAAGAAGAAAATTTCTTATTCGATAAAAGACAAGGAAATTATTTTATGATAAGCACATTAAAGTGTAATTTCGTCCAGTTGGACGTATTCACAAATCCAATCCAATATATGATTATTGATTAGACACGTGGAATGTCGTTGGTACGACTCGACCAACATTTCGTATAAGTCGTAGAGTTCCCTTGGGGCCAAAAGTCTGGACTTTCTACCTTAACAACAACAATAAAAGAATAAAAAAAAAAAAATTATATATACGATTATTGCCACCGCAGCTACAACCTTTCTATATAGAACAAAACTAGAAATGGTAAATACATTTATAAGAACTACAGTAAAACTTTATTTAACGGACACATCTCGTATACACGCCAAACAACAAATTTGTGAGTCAACTTGATGTTTTGATTTTGTCGCGAATTCCAAATATTCGTTGAATTTTACGATTGATGCTACCTGTTGTGTAATTGGACAAGCGAGAGCCTCTCTATTGGACGGGCAGCGCTCTTGAACGGGCACATCTCGTTCCGTTGAAGATTTTACTGTATTATAGGTATAGTAAATTCTTTGGTTGTCGTCTTTTTGTTCGTTCAAGCGACAAGTTGAAAGTGACGGAAATCAAATAACAGAAATCACATTTCTACACATTCAATTGTGGCGAATTTTCAATATATATATATATTGTTGGGAAAATTCATTGTCTTATTGTTTTATTTTCCTATTTTTTCTTTTGCGGAATTCGTACGATTGTAGATTTCCATGAAATATACGTATCTCTTGGAATTGAATATTTCCATGAAAATTTCATATTTCCATATATAGTTTAGAAAGTTATGTATTTTTAATACAACAATCCACTAATATTGGTATAACAATGAAGAAAAACCCCATTCGGAAACTCTATAAAGGAAGAAAGTGCTCAATTTTTATTACTTTGGTAGTTGACTTGGTTCAATTACAGGTAGAATGGTGATATTTTAGTGTGCCACAAATAACATACATATAGATATATATATAGATATAGGAGTATAAGTATAGTTGGATGTGTGTTTGTGTGAGTGTGCAATCTTATGGGCCTCTTGGGGAGAGTATTATGGGTTCTTGCGCATCGCTGCCACTCAGACATACATCACTTTGCCCTCGAACGACTAGAGCATAACACTGACTAACTTCCTGTTAAATAGCATTAGTTAAGCTCACATTCAGGTTGAATTTGCCATTTAATAAGCTTCATGATGCACCTGTCGACTCGGCTACTGTTACTGTCGTTGTTGTTATCTTGAATCCACAGATCGACAAATCTACAAATCGACTAACAACAACAATAATCTTCGCAGTTAAATGGTAATTTATAATTTGTATAGAAGTCGTCACATTTATTAAGTTTTTACTTGACGTAGATTGCGACCTTTCAAAATTATTGTGTTGAAATAAGTGATGGATTAAATGGAATTTACACTTGAGAGCTTTTATATCAAGTTACTATCAATTATACTTTAAATTTATTCAAATTCGCATTTATTTACGATTGCTATTCTCACAAAACTAATTCCAATAATAAATTATTTATTTTGTTTTCGTCCAAACAAAAACAAAAATTGTATATTTATTGACTATATAATGATTTTTATCTTTACAATCTTCGGGATATATAAATATATACGTTATATTGTTTATGTTATTTGAAAAGTTCTCTAGGGAAATTAAAATAAAGTGTTTATTTGAGGCTAGACACCATTTTAGGTGTTTTATTCTAATCACTCAACTCTGCTACTATTTAAACAATAGTTTAATTATCTATTTCCACAATCGTTATATCCGTCGCAATTACAAAATATGCTGAAAGTTAGTCGCTGGCAGTTGTGCAATTT
>JAZBGX010002131.1:0-14332 GCA_037414775.1 Zonitis immaculata | reverse complement strand
AAGTTGTATATATATATATATATATATATATATATATAGTTGGCGACCATTCTAGATAGGGCAACGTTATGCTCATTTATCTCAAAAAACCTTTTTTATTGCCTTATTCAAGCTATGCAGCCGCACAACTTCAAATTTCAGTCCGGAAGTACCTTCAACACCGAGGTCCTAGCTCTATTACTTCTGTCATCTGGTTGTCTGATACTTTGCCACAATTCAAAAAAGAAAAAAAAATGGTTATAAGGAAAAGTGTGTCAAACTAATTTCAACGACCTATAAATGATTTTATCAATCATCAAGATTTGGCAATTGATGAAATTCAAGTATTTTCATTTAAATTTAATTAAATACTAATCACTTGAATGCCCCCTTTTATCGTGTATAATCGAAAGATTTTCAGATTTTTTTTAAATTGGAATTTGTCATAGAATATACAGGCTGTTATTTAATAGAATATACTTATTTCAATGAGTGATTCCTGAATAAATTTTACGTCGAAAAGTTCATATAAACGTTTGTCCTAAAATACTTTGTCTTTAATATAAACTTTTTTGAAGTTTATACTACTTTCTGAGCTTTACTCAAAAATTTCAATAATCATTTGAGATATTACACTTGATTTTTGTATAGACCAGCGTTTCCCAACCTGTGGTACGCGAGTTGGTTAGTGGTACCTGAAAAATAATCATTAATGGCGGACAAAAATAAATAAATAAATAAATCATATCATTGAAACGTTTTTCCTTCTAATTCATGAAATTTTTCTTAAATAATCATTTTTAGGGATGTACTATTTAGCGTGATGTACTACCAAGTGGTACGCGAGCCAAAAAGAGGTTGGGAAACACTGGTATAAACTATTATGATATGAAAATACATATTTTCAACCCAGGAAGTTTTTTTCTCAAACCTCTGGTGTAGATACAGATACACCTTAATACAAATTCAATCAAAAACTACGTTATACCACTGATATATTTTCAAACTGATTATTTTATTATCAATGATCATACAATTTGTAACAAGAAGGCCTTTTCCATTTTTGTCTTGACGAGCAAATAATTAATAAAATAATCATTGCTGGATTGCCGTCGATATGGGTACAACCTAAACTTTAAGAAATAGCTAAATGATAACTTGGATTTACAAACGTAATGTCAATTAAAAAATTATGTTTGCAAAAAATGTTGAAAATGACCCCCTGCAAAAAAAATTCAACAGTCTGTGTCTGTATACTGAAAACAAAGCATTTCAGGAGATAGATTTTTACAAACTTTTCGACTTAAAATTGGTCCAGGAGTTATCCATTAAAATAAGTACATATCATTAAGTATCACCTTATATATGTCAAAAATTAGCCATAAATTCTTCATCATCATGCGCAATAGTTATCAGAATTTTTCATTTTATGTTGTTTAACCATAAAACATCATCACATATAAGTATTATTTGAATTGATATTCACTGGGCTAATCTCATTCTCGTCTGATGTTGATTGATTGTTATTATGCCCTATATGTACAAATATTAATTCTAATTCAGAGTATATTCGATTTTCCCTATCAAATATTTTTCAATTGAAAAACTCTACTTTATCTCTTTTGTTTTGTTTTGTTTTTTTTTTTATTAAGAGTTGGAATAAAGCAATCATTATCTTCAAAAGATACTATTGTTGATGAATTTACATTTTCATAACTAGTTAGTTGTGTGAAAACAAATACAAGATATAGCTACATAACTTCTACTCTATTGAACTATAATTGAATAATAATTCAGTAGTAGGTATAAGATGATAGGAGTGGTGTTCATATTAATTAAAATTAATTGAAATTCGAATTTTGATTTAAAGTTCAATGTTTATAGCGTAACTTGTTCATTTCTTGTTTTTTTTTTTTGTTGGATAGGAAAATAAACGTGCCAAATTCGATTTATAGTCATTTTGTCATTTTCTTTTTTACCCATCATCTATTTCCGATAGACTCATTTACATGTATGTGCCTCTTTGTTACCCATCCCTAATTCGTTTTCTCAATATATTATATTGAAATCTATATTCTTAGCCTCAGTTCAATCTTCCTCCAGCATTATTTATTATGAATCTTCCTATACTTCTGTCGATATGGTTAATCAAAAATGAAGCCTTTATAAAATCAAACGATTAGAAAAGCCTCCATTCTACTATATAACTTTTTTGATTTTATAATAAATATTGTTTGAAACCATCAGTTAGTATAAACTTGGCGAAAGTTCTGTTGCCTGTAGTTAAATAAAATAACAATAACTTAAATTTGGTGGAAATCCGGTTGATATGTATCCATCTTCTATAAACTTAACCATGTAAAATTATTGCTTGTGATGTGACTAGTTACAAACAATAGAATATATAAATTATAATCCAAACTAACTGGGCAACTGAGCCACAAATTGCTCTTTCAACTAATGAAAACCACACCAATTTAATTGGAGAGCGTTCAAAGTCCCTCTATGAATTTTCCCTATAATTGTATATGATTTTTGAATCAAAAATTATGTGTAGAGTAGATATAGTTTTTTGTTTTGTTTTTTATATTCAACTTGAACCAAATTGAGTATAAAAATTCAAGTACCAATAAAGTTTATATTGTCTAATTAGAGATAAATTTGATAGAAATGTCATATATTGTATAAATAGATTAATGAACATGCATATGATAGATAATTAAAAAAATGTTTTTATAATAACAGACTATCAAATTTTTCGTGAATTAAAAAGTAATGAAGCATTCTTTAAGCATGGTACCATATGCTTTTGTTGCATTTACGGTTATCGTTATAACCCTGATGAATAATATCAAATAAACAACAATTCAATGATTAATTCTTTTATTTAGGTACATACCGGCACATATAGAATTAATTTTATACTTGAAACTCTTATTATTAATTATTTATAAATATTCACATTAGTAATTATAATAATATGCTTAGCAAATCGATAACACGACAATTTTCAATTCATTTGAATGTAAAAAGTTTTTTGTGTTGTGTAAACAACAATTCAAACAAACCTTTGATTCGTAATTTTGTTTTCGTAGCCATTCTGACGCCTTATACTAATAATGGACTTGCAATGTTACTTTCACAAATTGCATTCATTTTTATTCAGTAACAAAATTTCGAAAACTTGATAATATTTATCAAACGAAAAACAAAAAACAATTATAACTGCATGAAATTATTTGATATGATTTTCTATTACAATTGAACAATTTATAAATGTAAATTAGGTAAAGTGAATATTCAAATTTGAATAGTTCTCTTCACATTCAATATTGATTTGAATCAATAAAAAATACGTCACATATACTTGGGGGATCTAAAATATTTTATATAATTTTAAAGGCCAAAAAATTTTATATATGACGAATGTCGTTTAACAGTAAAATCCCACGATTTCGACTAACCGGAACATAAATATTGATTATCCATTCATTTTAGCGAAATGCTATGTACTAATTGAGAATTTCTGGATTAAAACTGACTGTTAACTTATTTCACTGGGACTAATGGAAATTTATTTGTCAGTTTCAAATTCGGTTATATGACTAACCAAATTTTAATAGAAACTCAAAGAACATAAAAAAATTCGATTTGGATGAATATTCTAAAATAAATAACAACAAAACTCCATTTTAGTTAATTGAATAAAATATAGATTATCTCCATGTTTAATTTATAAATAAAATTACGAAATTAATGGAATAAGTTAAATCTTAAATGTAATGTTGATAGTTGTATTACGAAATTTAAATGTCAGAAAAAAATTTAATTTAATCAACTTGCAAAAAAAGAATAGTAGCCAATGGTTGTCTAATTCCATGGAGACGTTGAAAATCGATGAGTCCTGCTTTATTTTATTTGTTTCAACAATACGTGAATTCAACCATCAAGTGCACAGATATAAATAACGTAAATTAGACAGATAAATTCAATATTTTTTTTCTTTAACATTACAAATATTACAAAATAAAATCCACCTGCAATTTGTGTTGTCCACATACGACCAAAATGAGAAGAAACAAACAAAACATAACAAAATAACAGAAAAAAGGGCATTATATCCTTGCTAGTAAATCACTAACTATGTTTTACTCTTTTATATACGAACGATTCTATAAATTGACGTGAAAATTTGCCAACAATCGTTTTTATCGAGAATTTTGTATTGTTAATTTACAACTAAATAAAATAATACATATAGAATATTTATAATTCAATTAAGTATAATTGTGACAAAAGGTTTTGTGAGGTATCTTTGCAGGACGCATCATAATTCACTAATCTCGTTTATTTAATTCCCTATTTTCTCACTTTCTCATTCAATTATTGCTTTCAAAATAATTAGGTCGTATTAAAGGATGTGCGTCATATTGTTTATTGAATTTCAACTGATAATTCAACTTTTGACAATTATTTATTAATCAATAAGTGCGTCAAGGTAATATTAATAAATTATTATTTAACAACTAATGGCAATTGTAGTCGAATTTCAGTGTAATAGGGGAAATTTTGGTACTACTGCACAAACACAATTAGTTTAAAACTTTAGTCATCTACTACAATAAGTATAAACAGGTGTAATTAACGACTATTTATTAAACTCTACCAATATTTTCAAAATTATAACAAAATAAATTATTATGAAATAAGTATATGTACCGACTCGTATTTAACAATTCTCTATTTGGTATTTAAACAAAAACTTTATTTACTAAATAATTAAACTATTGTTTCTCGGGTATTAATTAATTGTTTTATATAGTCTATAGTCTATAGGTACATAAACCCGCTAGAATCTAGAGCTCTCGTTATTATTATATAGTTATTGTTATTAAATATATGTATATTCAAGAAGGCTACATAAAATAATAAACAGAAAATGCACCTTTTTATGGTTTTATCAAATAGAATTGGTTTTTTCCTCATTTAGATACACCATAATACTAAATACCGTTATCATTAATACTACTGTAAGTATGTCAAAGAAAAATTTATCCTACTTAGTTTATTCTAAAGATAAGGACGATGAAGATTATTCGAAAGAAAAAAAAAACAGATAGAGGAGAAAATAAATAATTGATTTTGGATGAACAGAAGCTTAACAAAGACGATATATAAGTCGAAAAAATACCAGACAGCTAACAACTCCATGGCTTCTTTTCTACAAATAATAAACTCAATATTCCTAACGATATTAAAAAAAAAAACAAATATCATCCAAACAATAATCTGCTGGACCCGAATACCAGTTTAAGCTTCTAATTCAAATAATTCGTAAAAAAACGAATATGCTCCCAATATATTGGATTGTTGAGCTGTGTCTACATTAGACGAACAAATTCTGAACGACAGTGATTCACATTAAATAAATAAAACCGCTAATTATTCACTTGTCTATACTATAATAATATATGTAATATTTATTATGCTATTATCCTCCAATTATTTATTTTTTTCTCTAACGCACCCTATAATCTCTCTATACCTGAATACTTATAATTTCAATAGACCGACAGAAAAAAAAAATTGAAATTGATGTACCTAAATAATGATTTATTGATAAAATTTGAATCACAGACTATTTTCGCACGAGAATTTATAATATTTTAAGCAATTTTCCCTCCCATCAAATATTCAAATATATAAATTGGAGAGCTTTGACTCAACAATTTTCATTACTATTATTTATTCAAATAAGTGCTTTCTCATCTAAATTAATAAATGTCCATCTTATTGTTAGTTTCGAGCTTATTATAAATAAGTATTTAATTAAAAAGATAAACTATAACATAATATATACCATATGTGTAACATTTATTATCAAAAAGTTTTGTTGAGTTTGAATCGTATTTATGAGCAAAATATATAAATATAGGTACATATTACTATTAAATAGAATAAAGATAAATTATCGTGTTAATTGTAATTATTGCATGCAGTTGTAATTATACAATAACATGAAAGGAAATCATTTTAATAGTGTTTCCTGCAAATAACTGAAATACTTGTGACAGAATTTCAATGCTTTTTCGATAAAATTATTATTTATATTGATTCAGTTAAAAAGCTGATGGATTTAAAAAAAAAAAGCTACATTAAGGTATTCTATAATAGCTAAAATATAATAATTATAATAGTAGGTAGTGCAAATTGATCGATTTAAACATGTAATTTTCTTAAATCACGAAAACAATATTGATAGTAGTTGTGGCATAGAAATGCAGTGACGTCCGAAATCAAGCTCGCGAACTATATAGGTATATATGTACATAGTACATAATATGTTGTATGTGTAAGTTAATGCTCCACTAATTTCAAGCTACCCTAACATAGACTGCGGCGTTGTCAATTATAGGATGCTCTGTGTTTTAACGGACATAAACTATGAATTAAAGTGACACAACACGTTGCGTTTAATAATGGCCAAAACTAGCTAAACTTATCAACACATCGTTCTTTAAATGATAAATGATATGAAAATGACAAACAAACTATTATGATATATAACCGAATTATTATTATTACTACATTACTTACTTATATGTATAATGAGTTATATTTTATGGATTATATATGTATATTCAAATTGCAACAAGTTGATCCTTCGAAATTGTGTTAGATATTGACGTTAAATAATATAAATCAACCAATCTAATGACAGTTCTCACATAATGTATAACTAATGACTTATAAATTAGTAAAATTAATGTTATAGTCACTGAACAATATAGCTAACTAAATAACTGACTGTATAGTTTAATTTTTAAGATCATATTTTATGATAATGACAAATTGTTACGCAAATTCCACGGCACTCGTTCTATTCATTAATATCCAAATGTCCATAACATTAATTCGAATATATATATATATATATATATATATATATATATATGTAGAAAGAGAGAGAGATAAAGAGATTTTTGTAGCAATTCCGTAGTTTCGAAAACATAATACCCCGAAAACTATAGTCCTTAACAGTTGCCTTATTGTCACGTTTAGTTCATCTGTCTATGACGGAAACGAAACTGTCCTGGTCACGACATAACCAACTGTAATTTCCGAAAATAGTGCAATTGAACCTAAAACCGCCTGTTCTCGATCATATCTATTACAGTTTAAGTTATACCCTACTATATTATGTTATATGTATATACCATATATTTATGAGAACTATTTAGTTCAAAACTAATGTTTTAATAATTTTTCTGAATAAAAATTGAAAAAAATATAAAAGCTCCAATAATAATAATAATAATAATAATCAAATAATGAATATCGAAGAGGTAATAATGTTTTATCGATTGATACAATTCCCGTTCGTATTCCTTGTAAGAAAATCTTATTTCCATAATTAATTTGACTTTGGAAAATACTTGTAATAAATCTAAATATTATGCTGTATACCTCTACATATTTTCTTCACACTCGAAACCGATTGCACTAACATTTCAATGCTTCAAAAGTAAATAATGGAAAAGCTATCTTTTTGAGAGCATATGCTCTATAAAAGGAATATTTCTTATTTTAAAAAGTAGTCACAAGGGAATCTTCATCCGCAGTTACAGTAATATTGTTTCAATTTAAATTTACAACACATACATATCATTGATTTGACATATGGATAATATAGTACAGTAAAACCTCCCTAAACGGACACCTCTCCATAACAGACACTTATTCCCATAATGGACAGTTTTTGTTTCCCCGTACGATAATATAGGTGTATTTGAACCTCCCATTAACTGACACTCCAAACAATGGACATGGACAACAAAATTTAAATTTTGGTAATATTGTGATACGTGAATTTACCTCACAACACGGTACTAAATTTTTCGAACCGAGAACTTTTTGTGCGACAATAGAAGTTTCTATTGGAATTCCCATGAAAAACTCATTTATCCAACAAAAATAAAACGTATTATAATGAGTTATGGTTATTTTCACCTTTCTTCAATTCCTCTAAAAAAAAAATTAAAAAAAACTCTCAATAAACTATCACATTGAACAAAAAATAAAATGTTAATTTAATTTTTGAGAAAATGAGACCCATTTTAGTTGAATTTCAACAACACACACAACTGGAGAAATATTTTATCAAAAAGTATTTCTTTAATATAATTTTGCTTGTATTAAAATTAAACAAGACATTTTAAATATTATCAATCAACAGGAAGGTTTTTAATTAAAACTCAAAACTCAATTAACAATATGCGCATGTGATTAACAATTTGCTAGATATTGATCGTGATCTTGATCAACAAACGATCAAAACTCATGAGCTTTAAATCTTCTTCATCCAATATTCAAATTGAGTTATCTCTAAATCTCGTATTATAGGTACAGTAAACAAGTAATTATTCAATAAAATTCAATGTTTCTGGTTATTCTAATTATTTTAGATATTTAGCTCAATAAACAAGATTATTGATTCAAAAAAATGTGCTCTCTCATTATATTGAATGAAAAACAGGAGTTTCTATTTAACAAATTGGCCTCTTCAACGTACACAATTGTACGTACATAGAATTAAATTTTACCAAAAGACGGCAAATTTGAGATACTTTTTCACTTGTTGGAGCAATTTTTCGAGAAAAACATATTTTCTGAGATATTTTGAGTGCTCCAGACTTTTTGTCCACACTTTATATACATATTTAATATTGATCTGAAAAAAAAATCGAATAAATATCAAATTTATAATAATGATATGGTGAATTTTGAGGAATTTTTTTTATTTACATCTATAATGCAAAAAAGCTCCTCTATCAATAAATTCGAATTCAACAATATTTTACATTTATGGATCGAATGTTTGCGTCAATAATAAATATTTTATTCTGTGATTTATAGCATTCTGCTTCCCTACTATATGAAGTAGCTTGGGTACGATTCAACGTTCTCTATAAATAATGTTGGTATTATTGCATGTTACTTAGTTTTCTCCTTTTTTTTTTGCTCGACACACTACCAAAAGTTGAAAAGAAAACAGCAGTTTTCCAAACTTTACTGATCAACTTTCTACTGATTCACATATAAAATGCACCTAACTTAAAAATAATATTAGTTCCAAACATTTTTGTAGTATAGCAATATTGAAGGTTGTACAAGAATAAAAAAATATATTCCACCCTTTTCAAAATATTAAATAATTCAAATTGATCAATCATAAATAAACGTTCAATAAATTATTGGAGATATTGAAAATCGAAAAATCCCAAATTCTAATTCCCCATATATCGTGTTATAATGTCATCCGTTGTTATCAAGTACGGATTAAATTATACATTTCATTTTATGCTATAGTCGCGGTTGAATGAAAGACGAATTGAACGTTGCTCTATACTTGAAAATTTGGCTGTAGTCCAAGTATCATTAAAATCTTCCAACTCTTTATTGTTGTTTTATAGAATCTCTTTGAAATATGTTTTCTAAGAAGGAACGTTTGTATTGAAAATAACTTGGAGTTGTTTGTTTTGTTTTTTTTTTGAAAATATTATATGGCTTGTTTGTGAAGAATTATGTGACAACAAATAAATTCATCAGTGGGACAAAAAATGGCCAGATGTCAATCAATGTGAAGCCTTTTTGCAAAATATGTAAGAATTTGATCAAAAAAATAATAATAAAAAATTGTATAATTTGAGACAATAATTATTCGAAATTTACAAAGATACAAGCGTATACGTTATTTATGATGATGTTTTATCATTAAATCGGGACTTATAACTTCATTAACAATCAACTTAGTTCAAAATTAATTTTCTTTATGTTTGATGAAAGGCCTGAAGAAAACGTTGTGAGCCACAACTTGTGACTTATTATTCATTAAATTTAACAAAAGTGTTAAATTTAAAATCTCCATATAAAGATTTTCTTCGAAAGATTTGAAGCTAGGTTATATCGTTGAAAAATTTGCCAATTCTAAGGATTTGTTGACGTCATAGTGGATCTAGAGCATTACAGAATCATTACCGTAAAGTAATACTGCAAATTGCCTATATAACAACTATAACAATAAAAATTCTTCGTTCCTACTAAATTTGGAAATGGAAATCAAACATATTTATAAAAATTAACTAAATAATTTCATTTATTTATTCATCTATCCATTATATTCATAATTTATTTAATTTCTAATCCATTTCAATTTCTCCTAGCTTGGGAATTTTCCTGAATCCCTTATTTGTAATAAACAAAGAAACATGGGAGAAAATATGATAGCAATAAGAAAAAACTACCTTCATTAGCGATGCTGAAAATACAAACAAAAAAGAAGTGTTTATAAAATATTTCTATATTTGTTGTACTTATATATTGTGGAAAATAAAAGAACAAACCATTTTTCCAATAAAGACAAAAAAATCGAATTTTACTTGAAATAATATCACCCCAACCGATATGCGTATACTTATGCTTTTTTTTACAAATTCTTTCAAGCACAAAGCTTTTGAAACTGTAAATTTCACACAACAATCTAAAAAAAGCTTTGGAAAAAACACATATTTCCAATATTATAAATTACAAAAAAGCTCGATCGAAAATTTTCCACCATTCTTTATTGTATAACAATAGTAGTTGATGTCGTACTTACAGTAAAATGAGTTGAAATTCAATTTTAAATTGACTGTAAGTATATCATATATAACGAAATTTTTATCGATAAACAGTTTAATAAAATATTTCGCCTGTTATATCGTTATATCCTATTAAATTTAACCTTAAAATCGATATAAAGTACAAAATCAACACCATATAATATAATTTTGTGGATTGCTTTTATTGAAAATTCAACAATTCAATCTATTACCATTGGCAGATGAACAACTCCCAAGATATGAGCATTTGTCAAAATTGCCAACTGCTTCCATTTTAATTTTCGATAAAGACAAAAACTGTTATTTTAATGTTATTCGAAAAATTACGACTACCAACAATAAGTATTACATTTTTCAATTTTTAATGTAGGTACACATGAAAATTCTAGCAGTTTCCACCTCTATTATTTGGTTTACATGTAAAATATTGATAGTTTTCCAGTAATTAGATTAGTCAGTTTGTATTAGTTTGAAGTCTGAAGATGAAAAAATCTATGAAAATTATTTATGTATGGAAAACAATTAATGATTCCGAGTACAAAGAAGTCGCTAATTTTAAGTAAAAAGTAAACTTTACTTTTAATGTATTACTTTGTCTGCACTTTTTTAAGAATAATTTATGTAAATAAAACTAACTAAATATTGTTTTATACGAAAAGTTAAATAGTTGCATTATTCATAAGAATTCCGCTTTGAATGTTTAGAGTATTTTTATTAAAGTCTTTTATAATGAAAAAATATTTTCTTGTGAATTTTACGAATGACAATACTATATATGTCACTTTGACTTAATTTTTCTTCTACCACAAACGGCAGGGCAATCTTGTTAGAACTATACAAATTTATATATTAAACGGAATGTGTAATACGAAGATGTGATTAATGTCCATATAGTACAAGTCCAATCCGCTTGGCTTATGGCTTCCCACACAGGTTCCATTGTCCATTCAAAATTGTAATATATTGCATATGATTACTTGACTATCCATCTCGCATAATATGGATTATATAAGATGATACCAATTACTAACACATCATTTTTATAATTCGTAATATTATTTTTTTGAAGACCTTGCACGAAACCTGCCACGCCTATTACATAAACCGAAAAAACAACAAACTATACACTTCTCTTAATCAAAGCTAATTTTTTTTTTTTAGGGTTGGGATCAGAACAGATTCAATGCAAAATTTACAAAATAAACTTCTGACAGAATAAATAAATTCATGCCTATATTTTGCTAAAATTATTATTCTGAATGTTCTACAAACTAACATACAAGTTTGAACAAAAGCTCAATAAAACTTCCACATTAGCCTGTAAAAAATTTGACAATTTGTAGCCAAATTTTAATACCCTACATATAATTTTCATTTTCCAAATTTAAAGGGTACATTCGAGAAATAAACACTACATTTTTTAGGCAATTTTCCACTTTTATTAATATGTCAAATACTTTCCATGACAAAATACCGCAATTAGTTCTGTTTCGGATTTACGATTTCTTGCATTAGAAACTTACAGAACGCCTCAAAATGAGTGTCCAAAAATTCAATAGCCTATAATTGGGATAAATATGAAAAGAAGACTTTTATATATAAACATACCCACTGAATGTTGTTAACCTGGAAAACAATGTTTATCGAATAATTCCGGAAATATTTATTAAATTTTTGGTTTCTTTGTTATTTTTAGAAGCCTAATTTCATGGCGTAAAAATAATATTGATGATCGTGATTATTTAAACCATTGACTGAATTCTAGTTTTTCTGTAGTAGGGAAAATTTTTCTAATCCGTATCGCCTAAAAAGAATTTGAAAATATAGCTATGAGACAGCACCTCCTTGATATTGTGAATAATAGCAAATAATTATAATAATAATAAAATCAATTAACTTCGAATTCAGATTGTAATACGACTAAATTACCACTAATAATAAAATAATGAAACACACATAATAAATTTACGTAGAACTGAATGATACTATAGTGAATTTTGCTAAAGGTAAGTGCTAAGGCAGAAAAGGTCCAACATAAAAGATTAAACATCTAAGCCAGTGAATAATTAAAATATTTCCATGCAAGTGATAGTGAGTAAAAACTGAAAATACCTCTAATGGTGGTTATAAATACCGTTGGGCTGTTATACTCATCAAACGTTGATCCTTTACCATACCTATACTTGTTACATGAAATGTAATATCTGCTGACTAATCCGTAATGATATAGTTTAGAGAACCAAAATGAACGACAACCAGACGTGTAAAGTCCTGGAAACCTCTTTTATATAAAAGAATATTTGAAATGGACCATTTCAATAGAAGAATTCCATATATTGAACATTGCTTTATACGAAACTTCTCCCAAAGATTCATTTGAATCAGTATAGGTTTGTTGCGCTCCAAATCACTGTCAAAGATCGTCTAACAATAAGTCATTGATAACACCAATCCTAATCGTATCAAATGTGATTACTTTTTTCATTATAGTAGTCCTGTTAGTGGTAAAAATAATAAATGGGGGAATTACAGATTGAACATCGCACCTATACAACTATATTAAGTTGTATACGTATTGTTACTCAGAGATTTTAATATTAGGTATAGTGAAATTGCAATAATTTACTGTCAAATTATCCTTCATGTCAATTCCAATCGATTATTCTTGTTCAGTTTGTCCAACAATACCCTTCAAAAAATAATTTTACACTCAACAATACATTAGAGAAAAAACACACTATTATTTAGAATTGTGATAAATGACTGTTGTAGTTCCGAAACATGAAAAAGTTGAATATTTTTACGGGAAAATTGTGCCGAGTTTACTACACGATAGTTTATATTTATTCTAGTTTGAGGCATTCAAAAATGAGCAGAAATGAAAGCTTTCTGACTACTAGAGTTTATTTCTAAGGAAATCATCAGATTTAATTCAAGATAAGTTGAATCAGCTTTAGGTGAAAGCTAGCTAGCTATTTTGTACAATTGAATTCACTCTCAGTATCCCAAGTGATGTTCTATTTCTATATTATAGAAACAATTTGAATCGATGAACTTTTACGATGAAAGAAGAAGGCACATATTGTTGATTTATTTTCGCTTTGTGTTCCAAAAAACTTTGTTTATTTGAAAAGATTTGTTATGTTATAAATATAATTTTTATAATTTATGTTCCAATTTTGAATGAGTATTTTATGGTGTTTGCATGAAAACTAATTACGTTGATTATATGTTGGCGAAAAACGTCGAAAATTTATTGTATTTATAAAGCCATCAAAGTGGGAAAGTTTAAAAAAAAAAATGCCCTATAGCTTGATGTCAGAATGTATAAAAAACAGCTTACTGTTATGAAAGCAGAAGAAAAAAAGGAGGTTAAAGGGAAACCAAAACTGATGATACCCGCGAGGGATGACGCGTTTAAACAGACTGGATTCGCAATCGATGAGCTCGAGACAGTCCGATACCTCTTTTGGAACATCCTGATAGCAAATATTGCTGCATTTATGTCTGATATTGAATTGCTCTCTACTAGATTACATATTTAATACGCCCACAAACTTCTTCCTGGTTACGAAATAGTAATAAGTCATTCATTTGTGATATTTAAGTTTATTTCCTTCTTTTCTTATTTTGGAGGTGGAAAAAGTGCTTCCGTTTCAGTATTTCAATATAAAGTCGTTTTTTATGGTATA
>JAZBGX010002130.1:0-12781 GCA_037414775.1 Zonitis immaculata | reverse complement strand
CATTAATTGATTTTCCGTACATAAGTAGCAAACTTTATATATTTCTTCTTCAACTTTCTACTTTTGCGTTCATTATAAATAATTCATCGGTTATTCTGTAAAGATTCGTTTTAGGAATTTCATTGAAATCTCTGCAACACTTTTAATGATAATTAAATATTTTATATTTCATGTTATTTATTCAATGAAGTAAAAAGTTAAGAAGCGAACTTTCATTTGATTGTCAGATATTTTTCTTAGAAGACAGACAGATTTCTTATTCCCATTCAAGTAATTATAGATTAATCAAATAATTAATTGAAATGATTTATGTTTATTCATAAAAGGCGTGGAGTTTCAACAATTGAGAAAATTATAATTCAACAACAAAACTTTTAGACTATCTTTGGAAGAAAAAAAAAAACGGTTAGGATGTAAAACTGAATTTTACACTCAGGAAATTTTATAATTTTGTAAACGATGCTCCACTATAATAAAGCACGCTAGTTGTACTTTTTGAGTTTTTTGATGCATTTTTTCGGCAAATAAAAATCAATATATATTCACAGTACTTCATATACTTAGATATAAATATTGAAAATGGCAATCAACAAAAATATGGTCAAATAATTCAAATTGTGTGTCGATTGGACAGCATGAATTCATTTCAATAGAAATCATTTATGATTAGTAAATTCTACATTGCATCTTGATAAAAGATTGCAATCGCTAGGAAAGACATTATCGAAAATATTCTTAGTTGTATACTTACATATAATTAGTGATATTTTTATTTGCAATAAAAATAATTGTTATCATTAAATAATAATAATGATGGTATATAATGAGAAAGGAATATGATAGATAGAGAAATAGGAAATAACATAATCATTTATGTAGGCAAGGTATAAAAATGTCAACATAATAAATAGCTTGAAAGCTTACCGAACATTTCGAATTTTATATCTTTATTTACGATAACATAAGAATACCTACTACTACTAAGTATAGGTATATACCTATATATGTATGGCTGTCCACTAGCTATTTCACTAAAAACAAAAACAATATATTTGAGACTCTAACGTAAAAGGTCTTCCAAGTAAGTTATTCCCTGTTGAATATCGTTAGATTTGCAATGCATGAGATGACAATATAGTTGTCTAGAAGGAAGAGATCGTCATTTATTAAGAGGAGATATCCTGTTTAATATCCTGAAGTGATCAATTTTGAACATGCAAACCTATTACTAAATCTTATTGTTATAGTCAAAATTTTACATCCTGTATTAGGATCGCCTCTCGAAATTTTAATAGTCAGATACCCACTTCAATTATAGGAATATTTCTCTTTTTAGTACCTATAATTTGTTGTTTTATTCGTTTTAAACAGATATTTATTCTACAATTTTCCATAGTTTAGATCTTGAATATTTTATGCAATAGAAATAGTGGAAGTACAACAAGTACAAGAATTATTGATTTTGTAGTTTTCTGATTTTGGAAGTGTAATGCCATTTTGTCGACATTATTTGTCAAATCGATCATCTATATTTTTTTTGTGGTGCATTTGTTTCATTTACCAGTTGATTGCCTCAATTGTGTTTGTGAATCATTAATTAAATATATAGGATTTCTTGATAAATTTGATAAATCTTTGAACTGTGTGTTTCAATAATTTTCTGATTTCATTCATTTAATGGATGGAGGTAAAAGTTTCAGTTATTATGCTGCTTAGTATTAACCTCAAAAATTATGATTACAACAGCAAAGTTAGCTCTGCAATTTAATGAATATTGAAATTATTAAATTATTATTCACCCAATAACTCTATCATATCATCAACAGAAAATCCAATTTATTTGATAGATAACTACATAAATATATAGCTAACTTATTATGCGATTTATGATATTCCAAGTCCCCCCAAACATTGTAGAGATCACCAAATATGTAGTTATATGTATATAGTGTGTGTACGTTAGAATATCTATACAATATAGAAGACATTCTAGATAGTTACCGACAAGTTGACCCTTCTCTATATTTACTCGTTTTACAATAACTCAAACTAGCTGCTATACATATACAGAGTTAGTTGGATATCCAAGTAAAGTTTTAAATATGTATGTAACAGAATAAACTAATTTGCTATTGCACTAATCCGTTGAGTATGCTTGATTTGATTAGAATCCTATCAATTCATCAAAAACAAATTGAAAATCTCCATAATTCTATTAAATTCAAATACACGCAAGTTATAATTATTATTTATACATGTATTATATATGTATATATTTATGTATGTATAGTATGTTACAATACTACATATATTTTGGATAGATGGTGAAATTTTAATTATAAATGTTGGAATTCGTTTTTTCATAAAACATTTAATTTGCATTGAAAATAAACGGACCACGCCACGCCGTTGGTTTTCGACTATACCACCCATATTTTCCATCCACGAATAACAGATGTTCGAAACGACTGTTCCGTGTCGTTGACAATAATAAACCGATTTTCGCTACTTGAATGGAAAATAAATATTTATAATATACAATGCGTATACAGGCTGTCCTAGGTGGAATTTCATAGCTCTGTTGGTATTTAAGATGTCGACTTGCACTTTCTATATACTCAACGATATTGGTACGGACATTCTCCACAATTCGAAATTATTTCATTATTGTTAAATTTTTGCTATAACTCGTATGTTGTCTTAAATGACAACCCCCTGCCCCTATATTTTAGCACCATTAGAAAGCTTTTTCTATTCTGATCAAAATGTGCTCAAATTTATAAGGCAATTTATAGGTAAGAAAAAAAAAGATTCGATAATAAAATGTTTATAGCCCGGTAATATGTGTGTGTATTGATCAATTTGTAATTAATTGAAGCCTACAGATATTTATCTTTAATAGGGAATATTTCAATGAATGCCTCTCCTTTTGTTCGTTTCATCATATAGTTCAAATAAATATGAAACCAATCAAATATACTCTAATTAATCTCATTGAATTATTTCAGCCAATAAAAGTCAATATAAGCACATTATATACAAACAACTTATTTCAAAGAATTATAAGTATATTGAGTTTTGAAATTTTGACAAGCTTCTTGCGAATGATGTTGGCTCGATTTTTCGGTTTTTAATTTAGGCAAATATTCCTACTTCACAGTCATACTCTGTAACGATTCGATTTCTTTCGATCATACAATTTTGTTTTTAGGTTAGATACTGCCCAGTGACTGTATCTAATCTTGTAGCAATTGTTAGCAATAATTTCTATATTTTTGTAATCAAATTAGTGCTTTAATTTCAGAAATTCTTCCAAATAAATTAAGAAATCGTTCTTCATTGAATTTTGTCCTGGCTTTGAACGTCATATTTATTTTCGTAAATCTTGATTAATCTTATCAAATTTTATTAATTTTTCCTCTATCCAATCAAATTGAAATTTATTTTGAATAAGTTATTCCCCCAAGTAAATTCCAAATTATTATCTGTCATCATTGGTCCTTGGAATAAAAGTGGGTGAAACAAAAGTTTACATTTTTGCATTTATACATTTCTTCAAAGGAAGCGCGATAAATTGTCAAATTTTTTGCAGAACTTGTTCACAATCATTTTCTGAATAATTTACGCACTAAACCGCTTTTAAATCAAACCGTCCAAATAGCCTAGAAAATAGTACAATGATCTACAATCAGTCTTAATTTAATTTAATGAAACTAAGAAAGTGTTATAGGTAATAGGACCGTTTTTTGTTTTGTTGTTGTTGTTGACAAAAACTCTCCAATTCTACCGTGATTTCTGTGCTGGAAAACTTGGTTTCTGAATATTTAAAATGAGTTATTGAGGCTCGACAAGATTTTCAAAAATAATTTTCCGCAAAATTGTAAGTAGATCTCCTGGTATTGCAATTGTTATTTATACTGGTTGATCTGTTTTGTAAATGAGAAAAATTGCATTCAAAAATCGACAAAATTAATAAATTTCTGCATGAAAATGGTGGATGCGCCGGGCGACACATTTTTTTTCGTCTATAAGTAATCAATAAAAATGCAATTTCCCAACGTTCTTGATGGATCATTTGTAATGATTTTGCATCAATTCTTATAAATCGATTATTTATGTCGTACCAAAAACGACAAACCTATTTTATAGCGAAAAAATGTACATATTGTCAATTGTTCCGTTTTCTTTTCGGGTTGACAATATAAAATAACTTTTATACAACAAAATATTGGATAATGTTGAGAAAGAAATTTAGAAAAATTTAGGATGCAAATTTTTTATGTAGATGTGTACATATAAAGTAAATTCCAGTAGAATGTACAGAAGGCTTGTCCAATTTGAATTGCAAATCATTTATGGTACGCTAAAGAGACTAAGATGAAGGAGAACAGATTGCAAAGATATGGTTTAAAACTTTCCAACCTTACATTTTTTAAATGTTCATTTTCATTCTTTTGTTATGGTAGACAAATTTGAACAAGAACTCAACTCGTTGCCATCAAAAGTAAATTTATAATTAGATACTGAAGCTGTCGAATTTACGTTTAGGCCATTGTTCGATTAGAATACAGTTGACAAGTTCATCCATTTATAGCAAGTTAGAAGTGTGAAAAGCATAAAATATATGCACCAAACCAATATTCAAAGCTTCGTTCTAATCTTTTGTATTCTTTCTCCTTTCGACACAAATTTTTATCTGTTTCGTTCAAATAAAAACGCTCTTAATATTATTATTATTATTATTATTATTATGCGGAAATGGGGAAGAAGTTCAAAGATTTCCTTTCTATTTTATTACTAAGATTTTCTTCGATTTTTCCTATCTTTTTTTGTTGTTGTTGTTTGACCTTAACTGAATCTCTTGAGACTAACTCGAATATATTTGGAAGGCTGGTGGATAAGGGTGAATGTGAAAACGTTGGTGCTTTACTAGAATCGTAGAGCTTTTGTAGCATTTAATACCCGGAAACTTCTTGATCTTATAATAAATTTTTATTTTCTGAATTATTTGTTTATTGTTTCTGCAGTGATTAATTGACAACAGAACAAAAAGATTAACGACGATAAACAGGACGATAAATAAAATCGAATTTCATCATTTCATATTCAATTTAAAATTATTATAAATAAATAAATTTATTAGATTTTATTCTTAAATAAATATTTGTTAAAACGATTCGTATTCATAAATGTCATTTATAAATCGCTGGAACGATAAAACTTGGCGGATTACTAATCTTTTATCATTTTCCATTAGAAAAATACGAGTCAAACTTTTTAATTGTCCAGTTTATTGTCGACAATAACAGATAGTTTCGCAAACTGATTAAACTGAAATTCGACGATGATAATAATAATAATAATAATAATAAGGAAATGGAGGATTTGCAGTGGAAATTTAGAGATTTTAGACATAATTGTCTTGAAATTAATTTCCTCAAAAATTGAATATCCTCCTAATTAAAATTGAAAAATTCATCACAAACTCTGGAATGAATTATTCAATAAGATGAATTTTAAGCAACTTTTCACAGGCGGTTTTTTTTTTACGTTTTATAACTTCAATAAAAAAATCCATCTTACATTTATCAAAAATTTAATCTTCATCTTCCATGACAATAACAACATAAATAAAATCTTTTGTTTCGACATATGGAACTTTTATTTGAAATATTACCTATTCGTTGAAAAATCAATCTCAAAGTAAGTTCAAATGACGATTATTCGGTTCTTGTCGATACTAATCCGGAAATATTTCAAACTAGTTTTAGATATTTTATGATAAAATAAAAATTAATCGAATCGCCAGAAATGAATTAGTGCAAGTGATTCCCGGAATTCTATTATCTTTTGAAATTGTTGCATCGTTCCAAGAGGACATTTACTGATTTCGATAAGAAGCTTAATTGTGCAAAATAACCATAGAAATTCCGATAAGATTCCCAAAAACAACCTTTAAACTAACTAGAATTTGTTGAACAATTGAATGAATCTTTATTGAACTGCTATTGAATACATTCAATGAATGATGATAAAACTGTTGTAATAAATCGTTTTATGGTAGAAACAAAAGGAAAAACAATATTCTATTGGTTTTAAGAAAACTCAAAATTGTACATTGTCAGCATTATATTTGAATTTGTTGCGAGACAAAGCATGATTTTATTTATCTCGCATTTTCTTCCGTTTTTATTGTCAACATTCAATTTTCATCAAAGCTGGGAAATTGTCGAAGATCTCCGGTATTTAATTTCAATTTTTTTCTCTCTTTGAAACGTTTCGATATTGATTTGAATTTCAGGTAGCGTGAAATTAAAAAATCATTATGGCTGAAAATTGTGAAACACATTAATAACAAGTCAGATCGTTGTCGATTCGAAAACATCGATGGATATAAGTATTATAACAATAATAATAATAATAATAATAATAATAATAATAACATTCTTTGTGGTTCATTCCAAGTTGTTGAACGTTCGAAAAAAGCTTACCGAAATTGGAAAATCAAATAAAAGTACGCATTCATTATATTTTATTATCTGTTTGACAAGTAGGTATCTAATTATTTTATGTCCCCCAGTAAAATACAATTTTACAACTGATTGAAAGTACTTGATAAAATTTTGTTACCACTTATCTATTTCATTTGATACCAAGAATCAAATAAACACATCAATAGTAGGTATTAATTATAATATAAATTGGTGTTATATAGGTATTTATTAAAATAATCGTCTCCGTGTTTCTACATCTGTTGCTGATATAACTTTGGCTATCTGTCTTATTTACATGGTGAACAGATTGTGATGGGGCTTAGATTGGGTGTCTCTGGTGAGACTAAAACAAGGCATTTTCTTTGGAGATTTGGATTGTTCACGACTGTTGACTGGTCGTAAATTTACCAAAGTATACGATTTAAAGACAGTAAAGTAGTGGCCGAATGGTGGGTGGAATAGTGGCAATAACAACATATCTATAGCGATCTCTTTCTTCTTCACCATACAAACCAGTGAATTATTTGTTTATTTACAAAAAGAGGTGATTGGTAATTTATAACGGGCTTTTTACATAAAATCCGACCAACAACACTGAATCAAAGAAATTGTCTGATTACTTATATCTAATATGTTAAATTTCAATTCAATTGGAATGTTCACCATATGGTGGCGCATATTCACCAGTTTTAAAATTGTTTAATCATAACAAAATCCATGCCAAATGCTATATTAATATTTAAATCGATTTACACGATAAAAACGAGACAATATATAATTATATGACGATTTTCTCGAACATTTCTATAGAAAAGCCGCGTCAATTTTTTCATATAATATATAATCATAAAGGTATTGTATAGAAATCAATATAGTGAATGATTAAAGCAATATGGTGTCATTTTCTTATTGTTGGAAGAAAATTTAATATGAAACTTTAATATTGGGGACGTTCCTAGAAAATTTTGTAGAATCGAGTAATAGAACAACAACAACAACAACAACAACAACAATAGAACAACAGACCAGTATTATTGAGATCAAGTGAAAAATCAAAGAAGAAAAAATGGTCGAAACGTGAGACATAGAAAACTGAAAGAGAACAATAAATTTACGAGCAAGGAATATTTTTGCTATAGAAATATTTAGATAAGTTTCCAATGAATTTCAATTCCAATTGTTCCGTTATGGTAAGCAAAAAAATGGTGCTAGACTTTTGAAATATTGACAACAAAAACTTGTAATGTTGGTTATCGAGTTGGGGAGCAAATATAATGAGACGAGACTTACTTATTTGAACAATTTTTCAAATTGAATTTGTTATTCTTTTCAATTCATCGGAATTGAAAGAAACATTCAAGGCCAGATTTAGTTTTGAAGCATGAAACTCATCTAATCATATGAATGACACGCTACTGTAGTAAATCGTAGAGTTTCCTCAAGATATTTGGCTTCAATATTTCGTCGGATCGGCTTTTATTTTCCGATAGTTTGCAATATTTCTCGAAAAAAAGAAACAATTTCTTTGCATTCGACATATTTATTACGATTGTAATAGAGACCATATAAAGGATTATTTCACTTTGAACTATCAGAGACATTCTTTAAAGTTGTTGCAACTGTGTACCAAATTGTATCTATCATTCAAAATCTGAAGTGACAAGTTCTGACCTTTCGCTTGTCGATAGAATTAATCGATTTTTGAAAGGTTACCTTTTTCCAACAAAAATTACTATAATTAGTTGACAGTTTCATGAATATATAAAATAGTGATAGGTATGGCGATAATAATGAAAATAAGAAATTATATTTGAATTTCAACAACTTATTCGAATACTAAATTGTAAATTTTATTGTACCTACCTATAGAAAACTATTTGTATTTAGTACTTACCGGCTACTGTCATTGGTGCTGATAAAATTTCTGTATGAAATAATGGCGCATCTGCTGAAACTTCACATTGGAACAAGCCAGATATTGGGCGTCCAACTGATAATAGCGTAACATTATGGGCATTTGATACTGAAACCTGAAAATATACAAAGAAGGAGAATGATAATGTAATGTCGTGTTTCCAAATCCAATTGATAATGGTAAACTGTAAATTATCACGTATTTTTCTTTTTATTTTTCTTGGAGAAAAAATGGCGTGAAAGTTGATTAAACGTTACATTTAATTAAGCTTAAAGGACCTGAATTCCTCCATTTATCTCATTTAAATCTTCACATTTTCAAAATAAAAATATATAAGAAACTACAAAACTCCATCTATTATTTATATAATGAAAAGAAAATGATGGGAGCAAGTCTGAGTGCCGTTCCGTTGTAAATTTACATTCGAAGAATTTTTTTATAAACAATTCTTGTGCATTTATTCTATCACCATTGATATGATATGGAAATTTTCGATGGTGATTGTTGACTTTATAGAAGCATAAGGAAATGATGATTTAGTGGTATATTTGGAAAGATGTAGAAAATTTGGAAATGTTTCAAATGGTAACGGTTGAATGCATTTTCATTTGAAATCAGTCGCATTGAAAATTTCTCTATCAACATTTCTTCAACAACAATACGGAGTTTCCCGACCGTCAGAAAAATGTCAGTTCAAATCAATATAAATATTTAAAATAAGTAGGTATGAATCGAATGTTGATTTCGCCTGTTTATAGTGAAACGTCCTACAATACTTGTCATATAATTACCTTTATTGGATAGACATTGTTGAAAGTTTATGATTGATTCGACAAAAAAAAAAAAATCATATTTTTCCATTTCAGTGACGACAATTTTAAAATTATTCAACTAACAAGTATTAAAATTGGGAAATTTCTCATCTGTTTCCTCTATATTCATACTAAACTCTGAATTGTTCAATTTCTGTATCTTCAAAGAACTTTAAACATATAGAGATCCTTATTTATTAGATTAGAACTTTAGTTCTTATCGTCAGAATTTACAATCCTGAATTGCTTCGGTTTCTGACGTTATAGCCTCAAAATATCTTGATTCGCAGGACTAATTATATAGCTTAATCGTATCTGAAATCGCATTTGTTTAGATGATTCTGTGTAATTTTGACATTTTAAGAATTACAATTCAACTCATAAGTTCTTGATTATTCGAAAAGACATTGAAGGTTCGTGAAAATGGTGGATTCTCCGATAGCGAGCAATTATGCACTCGAAAATAATTTTATTTGATAATAATCAATTCAACTCATGTAATAAAATATAGTTGCGTGAGATTATTGTGAAACTGTTCAATTTTTAGGCGACTATACTACAGCAAACGTTATCGTTAGTTGAATCTAATGAACTGCAGGTGAACATTTCCTTTCATTGAAATAAATATTAATATATATTTTCGTTGCTATATTAATATAGCTATGTATATATCGTTTATCAAGGTTTTATCTTGAATGTGATGTTAATTGTTATGTAATAGAGGAGACTTGGTGAAACAACAAGAAAAACATGAGTCACTTGTGTATCATTTATTGTTTGATTTAGATTATCAAATTAAGTTGTGACGCATATAACTTTAATCACGTCTGCAGATCAATGTGATGTGCTGTCGAGTTTTCCATAATTCACTCGGAACTTTCCACGGAAACTGAGAAATGATTTCGTTCCATTTGAATTATTCGATATAATTTCGATAAAGAAAATCGAGCAAATTATATTCGTTTCTAAACTAACGCCAACCATCAAACAATTCCAATCCAAGTAAAAATGCGAGAGAAAAGTCAATAATTTGATTTCCAAACAAAGCAAAAAAATAACAACTCGTATATCCGCTCATGAATTTACAATTTTAATAGCTCAATTAATGGTGTGGTGGAATGATCAAAGACCTCAAATAGATGACAAAAGAATCATATTACACTATTTTATAATAGTGTTTCGGTACTTCTTGTACCTATAGATTCAAAATGGCTCATTGAATTCCTAATACACCTAAAAATATTTTAACGGCTAAAACTGATGATTGTCTTCATTTCCTCCTCCACTCATAAACTCCAAATTGTTTAATTTCTAAACCTTCAAAGAACTTTGCATAGAGATCCTTACATAAATTTCTTATCGCTATAATTACCGCTCTGAACCACTTTTGTTCCCAAAAAAATCTTGATTTACAACTAATTATATTAACTTGGTGGTTGTATTGAAATTAAATGGGGATGAAGAGCTTGATTACTATTTAGAATTTTTACAATTCTTCAATTTCAAGCAATATAATAAGAAATAAGTTGCCATAATCGTATTGCTAGCAAATCAGTTTTAATTCCGCATGAAATCGAAAATCATTGAATTCTAATAATAGAAGACATCCAATCTACATTAATTCCACGAAAAAATAACAATATTGATTACATTCGCAGCAATAAAGGTGTGCGGGTAATAGATTTTAATGTAAAAATAGAAAAGTCAAATTAATCACAAAAGTTATGAGAAATTTATAATAACTACCTATATATTTTTTATGTTTTATAATTTCCATTATTGATGGTACTCTAGTGTAATATAATTCAGTATCTTCATTAGTAATTATACATACATATAGTGGAATGACATTATTTTAATAGCAATAGAACGCGATGAACTACATATATCGAATTTGTTGACAATTCCTAGTTTTTCCGTTATATTTTATAATTGTTTGTGTGTTTATTTGCTTGAATTATATGTCATGTGAGACTGTTTAACTGCTGTTAATTTATTGAGAATTTAAATTGTTTCTGTACTAAATTTCCTAGTTGTAACAAATCTCTAGCGATCAAACTATTACAATAATACAACCTTTAATACTTGTATGAATCAATAATAAATATGCGAAATAGACAAGATGTTTAACGTTGAATTAGACCAACAAATAATAATTCATTTGGGGCAAATAGGAAATAAGCTCTCTCATTCAATTCATCACAAGTAGGTACTTGAAATTAATTTCGTAGAAAAGTTGAAATGATTAATATAAATCCTTATTTCTTTCCTCATCGTTGATGTTGTCCAACGAACTATATATGCTACAATTCTAGTCACTATCGGCATCTCGTTGTTTCTCTTTTTATAATTTGCAATCAATTCTTCTGACCGCTTTGAAATTGAGCATGATAGGAAATGATTTATAAGAGATTGTTTTTTATGTGATTCCATTACAAAAGAGAATTATTGGTTGCGACATCAATGTACAATCTTCATAGGGGGTTTTATTAAATTGTTGGTGAAAATGGGAGAAAAATCTGATGATAAATTAGATAGATCATAGAGCAAAAATGATAACGTGAAGTAATCCTATATAATGATTTACTGGACTTGTCCTCAGTCTTGGTTCTCTTTTTCCCCTGTTGCTATACTCGTTTTATTATTAGATCGATGATCGTATGATTTATTTCTAATATTGATCAAATATAAAAATTGTTCTTCTCCAACCAACAGTAGATAATAGTTTCAATTTTTCGGTTTAGAAATATTGTCGTTATTCGGAAATTGTGGTAGAAATATAAGTATAGTTGGTTGATTTTTATTTTCCACCTCATTATTAGTCCACAATTAGGTTATAAAGAATGGAAATTTGAAAATAACGAATAGGTATAACTCTAATAGATTCGTTATTTCCATGAATATGAATTCGGAAAAGTTTAAATTTTCTTACATGACTGCGCTTTATCTCAAGAAATGGAAAAGAATTTAAATTAATTTCCACACGTCTAGTGCAACGTTTTCCTTGTTCTAGATTCATAAAAAAGTAGATTTCTGTATTTTCACGGTTGACCCAACTACATAAAACACATATTTGACGTGACTTTTCTAGAAACGAATAATTCTCAAGTGTTGACAACGGAAAATTATCAAAACTAATGTAATTTAATTGCAATTATGTTAAATTTAATCTGACTTGAAACACGAACAGGATGGAAAAATTAAGAACTGCTACCAACTATTAAGCTATCTAAACTTTATTTAATGAAGAGGTTGATTTAAATTCAAATCTAACGTTTCAGTTTACATGAACAAACTACAAATTTATTAGTTTTAAATCGTTCAAGTTTAGTAAATTTATAACTTTCTATTAATTATAGGTATTAGGTATATTGTGGAATATTGAGATTTTCGTGTTTAGTAAAATTTGTATACTTATGCATACTTATGGTAATTTGAATAAAGTTCACATTATCAGTTATACAATTCCCTATAAATTTTCACTCCATGATTATTTTCTTATTGTTTCCGATCAATACCTGACCAAGATTTAGAAAATATCAACTTTTTTTTTTTTCAAA
>JAZBGX010002129.1:0-14336 GCA_037414775.1 Zonitis immaculata | reverse complement strand
CAATAAAACTAATGAAAGTTCTATCTGGCCGATTATCAATTTTCAAGTTGACTTTCATTTGTTTAAATCTCCATTTTTAATGCGATTATCTAGTGAAAATGTGTGACGATTTATCGTGTACTCTCCACCGGAATTACAGGAAATTATTGCAAATGGAATTACTTCTAATTATGAAAATAACAATCGACTCTTTCGTTGACCTTAAAATCTGTCAAAAATGACGATCCAGTTATAAAACTAGTGTTACCAGCATTGAAAAAATAAACTATCCCAGATATTTCCAAACTCGAAAGTAGTGAATAAATAGATATTTCTCCACTGTTTTTCCTATCAAAATACGTCCATTTTCAACGCAAAATAGAAAAAAACATTTCTTGTATTCTTCCTGCATCTCTATAACTGACTATTACAACGTTCTATTTCGACCAGATTGCAAAGGACAATTCGATTGTTATGAGAAAAAACAGGTTTTCAATGGCATGATTTCCATTGAATTTACAAAAGTAAGTTTTCATCAACAAAATTTTATACAATTCGTGAGTCTTTCAGAAACTAACAATGACTTGAAGTAGTTGTAAATTTAGACGCATTGTAAAACTGAAAGAGAATCAAATTTAAATAATATAAATGTAAAAAAGCTTATATATTTGAAAAAACTGTTTTTTTTTTATTCGCAAAATTTACAATTCCAATGTCATCAGGACCTGGATCATGTAAAGTAGCAAAAAAATGCAACAATTTCTCCAATGATTCTCGCAAAATTTCATTCAACGCATTGAATTCTTGGTTTATGATTGATAAATTGAACAATTTCAGAACTAGAGATGGCTGAAACGAAACTAGACGAAATTAAATTGAATTAAACCAAATCTAATGTCTAAAGAAACATTAAACTTTAAGTGAAAGATTTCAGAATTCTGTCTCATGTAATTTATTGGATGTTTCAGATTTCATGCTCATTGATTTAATGTAAAATATTTATTGTTCGAGAATTTCAATTTGCTAGGCTCAATGAAAAAAACTTGAATAAACAAAGAAAAATTTCGCAGTAAACCACCAGTTGAAGGAAAAATAAACAGACAGTGAAATCTCCTATAACGGATAATACTAACTATAAACGAACACTTTCTAAGGCATATACTTTGAAATACGTGCATAATAAATGACAACGGAGACTATCCGTTTTCCTGTAGGTGTCCACTCAAGAGGGGTCTCGCTGTACCATTCCGTTCCAGTTGTTCCTATGCTTCAACAAAATCGACAATATCTGTAATTTATTAAATTGTCGATAAGAAAATCCAGTGAGTATGAATTTATTTTTTCATCTCGTAATGGAACGATTGTACAGATTTTGTAGCTTTAGTCGTTTTGATCGAACATAAATCAAATTTTAATAAATTGTGGAAATTTTAGAACGAATATTTCTCTTGTTCGATACAAATCAATTGTGAATAATTCCAGATTTGTCAAGTAATTGAGAATTAGTGTCAAACATTTTCGAATAAAGAAACTTCAGCAATGATTATTGTAAATTGCATCACATGTTACAATAACCAATTTTGTAATTATAATTCGAAATTCTATAAAATTGCCAATCAAATTTGAATATCAACACAATAATGTGCGATAAATTTCCAGAAATAGGATTTTACGTATTAAAATACAATAAAATAAACATCTAATAATAACAGATTCAAACATAAAATTTTCAACATAGAGACAATATAACTTTTACATTTGCTACCAACACCGAATTTTAAAATTATTATTATTAGGAAAATAACAAACTAAAATATTTGATATTTTTTGATCATGGATAATTTATTGGAGCAAAATATAATGGTGATGTTGAAAAGAATTCAATAATTCTCAAGGTGCAATATTTTCGTTGAATTCTGAAAGAATAAAATTTTATTTTATCAAAAGTGATAGGTTTGATATTCCTTTTACGGATTTCCAAAATAGTAATAATCGAAAGGAAAAATTGTATAAAATGAATTCCTTGAAAAACTGAAATAATCGAGATTTTCGCATAAAAAAATTCTTTTAATAGAAACTGATTTCCATAATAAAATATAAAGTTTATAGCTAAAAATGAAAAATTCCCAAATAAATTTATAATAAAATAGGACTGCCCCAACCTATTGAGAACGATGTGAAACACCAGTCACTATGGTTTCTGATAAAAAAATGTATGCACAACAGATCAGCATAATAAACAGCTGATTTATAATAAATCAGTTTTGGTGAATTTCAGCAGATATTTACAAAAAATTATATAGTTTTTATTACAAGAAATTCAATTTCCTTCAGTTCTCTTCTAAAAATTTATTAATTATTTAATAAACGTTGGATGAAAAAACACTGATAATAAACTTGTAGAATGAGTAAAAAATAGTCAGTCAGTGTTTTTTCTAAATGCAGTGCATTAGCTTTAAAATTTGAATTTTGGGAAAATATAGGAAAATTTATTTTTGAATAGAGCTATATATTTCGAATAAAACAAACGCTCGCAATTTTCGATAAGCGAACTGTCATGTAATATGGAAATTCGATTTCCAATATGAAAATACGCTGACAGATAGTGCTAACACTGACTAAAAAGAATCTATAAGCATCTATAGATTATATTTTCAAATTCCTTAAAAGCTCCTCTATTTATATAGTGAGACTTTTAGAATTTCTCTCGAGATATTAGTTGTGAATCTACAAGAAGCTCGTTCTATATTAGTCTAAAACGTGAAAAAATAAAATCTAAACAAATAAAATGTTATTATTCGCAAGAATGTAGAAATACATTTAAAAATTAAAATCTATTTGAGAATTATATTAAGATCGAAGCTTGATGAAAAGCTGGAAAGCTTCTCAAGGATGGATTTCTCCATTTGTGTTATTGACTGGATTAACTAACATATATGACAACTAAATCTTGACCAATGACTAACATAAATTTGTACAAGTTATATATAACTTATCCGCTTACAGTTTCTTCTAATCACGATAGAGAACTAAAGCTGGTTTTATTTATTTATTTGTTTATTTATTTATACGCAAGAAAAATTCCAAAAATTCAATCAATATACATATATCTTTTTTTGATGAAGCACAAATATACTCGAAATTTCAACGATGACACAATCAAAAGGATGTATATTTGTAGTTTCTTATTTTCTGTTGTTAACACAATTTTCATCAAGTAATTCTATTTTGTGGAAAGATATTGTGACATTTTACAATGTTTCATTACAAAGAATTTGATTTGAATCGATCAGAAAATTCTGTTTTATTATCATTATTATTATTATTATTACCAACAATTTTAAAGCTATATATAGCGATATTTTACAAACCAAACAATTACCACTGGAATTGAATTAGAGAGTTATTCGAAATATTTCATCTTGATTCGTTATTCCACTTCCAATTCAATACAATAGAGAAGAAATTTTAATACTTTTCAAATTAAAATTCAATCAATGATGATGATTCCAATAATATGACAATAAAATTATCACAATTTTACCTCGGAAATACACATTATTATTATTATTACTGATGAGAATTCAAAATAATTGACACGTGTCATATTTTCTGCACCGTCTGCGTGAAGAGGGTAAGTTAATTATTTATATAATACAGTTTGATTAAACAAAAATACAAATGCCCTTGAGTAAAGTACACTTTTGTCGAAATTCTACTGATGCTGATTGATTACATATATTTTTCTCAGATTCGCTGTGACAAAAAGTTTCAAGTGGATCAACATTTGGGAACTCAAGTTCACAAGGAAAAGGAGCTATGGTTCAACAGTTAGTCACAAATAATAAAAATGTGTAAAGTTCTTCTCAGGACAATTTTTGTTAGTTTAAATATTCCTCTACAAAAACTTGACAACCCTTTATTTCAAAATTTTCTGAAGACTTAATCTCTAGATTTTACAATTCCTAGTTCTTCAACATTGCGTAAGAAATTTATTAATTCAAATTATGTACATATATGTAATGGCGGTCATTAAGAAACGAATTGGTAGTAAACCGATCTGGTTTTCAGTTGATGAAACCACTGATGTCAAAGGACGGTATATTGCCAATTTTGTTATTGGTAGCTTGAATGAAGAAGAACCAGGCAATAGCTATTTGTTCTGTGTAAAAGAAGTCGATTAACCAAATCGCTTTATCAATGATTGCTCAAGTAATTTTTATTTACCAGAAAAAATACCAACAGACGAAATATTACTAATGGTGACAGACGCTGCCCCAATTATGTTAAAATCGGCTCAAGATCTGAAGATATTGTATCCTAAATTAATTCTCTATGCCTGTTTAGCTCATGGTATAAACAGAGTGGCAGAATGTATCAGATTATAGAGCTTCCTCTGGTAAACCGTTTGTTAACAAACATCAAAAAAGTATTTATTGAAGCTCCTCTACGTATACAATTATACAGAGAAAGATTGCCAGTGGTTCCATCACCCCCAGAGCTTACTAGGTGAAGTGCCTGGTTAAAAGCTGCAGATTTTGTTACAACAAATTTTGTTATTCTTGCAGATACAATAACAAATTTAGAAAGCAAAGAACTCCCATTGCGTGAGTCCGTCTCTATTGTAACTAAAGCTAAAGATACTATTTGTGCATTAGAAGGGTCAGATAATGTTGAAAATAAGTTTTGTTCTTTTTTAAGAAAAAAATTCAAGTTTTAAAAAATTAAAAAATATTAGTAAGATTTCAAATAGTAATTTTTTAAGAGCAGTGCAACGTTGAAAGAACATTTTCTGCATATAAAAATCTTTTAAGTAACCGCAGGCACTCTCTGACTGTCGAAAATATAAGGAAATATTTAATTATTTATTGTTTTAATTCTAATGGTAATTGATTTTTATAATATAAGTTTAAAATTGTAAATAATAATAAAAAAAGTATAAATATCAAAAAAATGGATTTTGATTTTCATTTAACGACATATTTAATTAAATTTTATAAATGCATATTTAAGTGCATATTTTTTTAATTATTAGTGCAGATTTGCATGCATATTTTAAACATTTTTTAGTGCATATTTTCCAAACTCTACTGATGACAGTTCAATTTGAATAATCCGAGAATGTTCATGTTCAAAATAATGAGAAGAGAAATTATTATCGATATTGTCGTACAGTCGCTAGTGTGTTCGGTTTTGATAAGAGATGAAATATTGGTTGATTGCTTTTACATCAATAGGGAGTTATATTTCAACAACTGGGGAATTAGAGGATAGATCTGTTAATACCGGATTAGAATCAACAGAAGAATTTCGAACAATATGTGTTTATACGAAAAATGTACATTTTTCAAGTCTATTTTCATTGAAAAGAATATAACCGTTTTGTGGTCAATTCTAAACTTTTATACGTATAGATAAACTTGATAAATTATAGATGTTTTTATAATAAAAATCGAACTTATCCTTGACAGTTCCTGTTAAAAGTTCCGCATAGTGTGGCTAAATTAAACTGTTGAATTTCAAATGATTTCTTATATTGCTGATTGGAAAGTTTGACGAAACTTTCTCACATCTGGATTCGTTTCTTTTTAGATGATGATTTTTACTTTTTTTTCCTAATGTAATTCTAATATCTAGATAGGGGGAGTTTTCTTTTTATTTCAATATTTAATTGATGGTGAAGCGACGAGCTTGGCCCCAATGTGGAAAAAAATTCAATACTTCCCGGATTTTCATATCAAAACTGAATAAAAAAAGGATGTTGTGGTAGATTTTCAATTTATTTCCGATTATCACTGATGTAAATTTTACCAATAATTTGAATGTAATACATCGAGAAATATTGATTTTAATCATACTGAACCTCATCAACTAACAAAAATTTATTAATAGTTGATACAAAAAATGGAATATAATTTGCTACTACAGTTTGAGAAATTATCAATGTTTTCAATTGATAAATTCCAAAATACACAAGCTAAACAATTGTGCGCTTGATTGAGTAGAAAATCAACTGATTAATTGAATCAAATAGAGTATTAAAAAAATCGCCCGACGCATCCACCATTTTTCGAAATAACCTTACTATTCTATTTTTAGTTCAAATTAATAAAAATATTTAAATCTAACACATTATTTATGCTTGTTTTGTAGAAAATCCAATGACTAATCAATCTAAATTATCAGTCAGAGTTTAGTTTATTTCTCCAACTACCGCTTTTGTGCTGCAACTCATCTATCAAAGGATCATTTCAACCTTCGAAGCGTTTTATTTGAAACAGACAATTCACAAGCAATCCAAGCCAGCAACCTCTATGGTGAGAACGCTTTGTCTTTGATTACATTTTGGAAAAATTATGTTATCTGAAATGCTATCGAGAATATCGGACATGTATAGAATGAAGCGAGTGAAAATAATATGAGAATTATGTGGAAATATGTTTTGCTTCCATTACGTGATTAGTTTTCCCGGCTTCAATAGCGAGTGAAAATAATATGACAACTGTGGAAATATGTTTTGCTTCCATTAATATATTTTTTTTATATTCGAATAGATAGAATATCCACAGACATTGTGAAACTTGTACATGATTTAGGCTTCGATGCCATGGAATGTATTCAAACAGTCTCTCAGCCTCCTAATGAAGAATTTCTTATTAGCATTGAAACAAGATTGGCGCAAAAGACTTCAGCTGACAAAAGTTTCATCACTTTCACTGTTCACCCTCTCATTATTCGCCATATATTCTCAATAAATAAACTAGACTGTATGCTTTTTTTCCTATGAACTGAATAATTACACGTACTAAGTAACGTACTCCTGTTCATGTGAACATAGAAATATAAAGTAGAGTTTTTTTATGAGAAATAGCAAGAAAGTTCTGATACTTGTATATTTACTGATCTGACTCAATCTAATTTCCCTACATTTTGAATTTCCACTGCAGTAATTTTATAGAGTCGTGTTTTTCTTCTGATAATGCAATTGTCAACGCCCTGTCGTTTCCGCTAAATACAACAATTTAATTTGAATTATTATTAAATTGTCTCAAACGATAAAATTAGATTTGAAACGATTCCGATTTTAAATAACAAACGTTATATTGAAATAAAGTGAATTTCCAGATAACCCAAATACACTCTTCAGTATTATTTTACAAAAGTCGATATGTGATCTGCTTTTTTTTTTTGTTTTTGTGTAATATGTGTTCGATTTTCGATATTCACCAATCGTATTTTGATTGATTTGGAAATTGTTGAATGTTAAATAAGAATGATTGGAGTAACGGATATATGCTGATATAGGATTAAATCGAATTCTATTTTGAATCTACTACTATAGTGTTCTATCAATTAAATAGCTTGGTCAACAAGTATTTGCCACGATTAGTGTACTATGTCAATGACAATAACAGTTAATGAAGGTTTTCATCTTGGCGGAAATTCGATGTCAACAATTTGCAAAATAATAGCCGTTGTCAATGTAATTCAAAATAGTCTATCAAATGGTTTCATTAAAAAATATTACGCTTCAATAAACTTTATATAAATAAATAACAAGAAATTTGACATAATTAAAAAAAAATACAATAATAAAATATCATTTAACATACGAATTTGCGGTATTTAATACGGAAAATGAAAATTGTGCCCTAAATAAACAAGAAAATAACGGCAACTACCAAGTAATTTTGGTCTGGTTAGGAGATCTTGTCATGCGGAAGCGGTTCCGGGACAGGCGGGAATAGACGTGAGTAGAGGTTTCAGTGAGTACGACCGAAAGGAAGACTACAACATTTTCAAATGAAATTGGATTACTTAACGTCCATAAAAGATTTTCTCTCCTGTCAAAAAAAAAAGTCTTGTCATGTCCAGATTATGCTATTTCTATTCAAGCAATTGAGATAATATCAAGTCTTGAGTAGGGCTTTACGGACTTTTAACTACAAATAGAAAAAATTTGGACGCAATTTACACCGACCCATCTAGAGAGATAGAATTAGATGTCATCAAAATATTTGGATAAGGTTAATGAGAAAACATAATAGCTCGTGCTAAGAAACATTGAAATGTAAAAGATGGAATGATTAAAATTGAATGGGATCTATCGGAAAAAATTTCTATGGAAAACAATTATAATGATAGAAAATGTTGGGTTTCAATAAAAAGTTTGTTGGAAATACATAAAGTGATAATAAGTGGAAAGGCCAGAAACTTTAATGGAAATATTGGTCTTTGGCATTAATTATGAAAAAACAAGCAGAATACCCGAACAAGTAATTAAAAATTCAAACAAAAAAAAAAGATAAACAAGAACTTCGAGAGAAATAAATCTAACACTTGTTAAAAAATTTCTCAATTGATGGTATTATACAATCAGATTCTTGATTAAACGTAAATTGGATGGGCTCGATTTTTTTTTGTTTTTGATTCTAATGAAATCATGTAAAACGGAAAACGACCAAAAAAATATATAAAAATCTTTGTTCATCAAATATTTGTTGTAATGACAAAAGCTTTAAGGCAAATAAAATCGAAGAAATTGATTTTATTTATTTCCTTTGTGGATTTTTTTTTTCTGGTTGAAATAATCTCAAATTTGAATCGACATGCTTTATATATTGAACAAGATCAGCAATTTAATTATTATTATTCCTATTATAGAATGATTTTCATCAAAAAGAAAGGAAACAAACAAAATAACAAAGTTGATTGTAAAATAATAATTGAATTATACCAAATTAGTCTTCCAAATAAGATGTTAATTAAAAATTAATGATCTAAATTGGAAGTTTTTGGTGGAAAACATTTATAATTTAGACAAGACAAACGTAATTTGGTTCAACAAAAGCGATTGAAATCAAAGATGGAAAGTTTCATAATAAAGTTTCATAAACTTGGCAACTTCTATAAATTTGAATTTTACCAAATTCATACAAACGACCCTCGTTAACATATTAACTTAGGGTACGGCATTAGAATAATCTATTCTCATCTGTTAATTGAATACGATAATATTTTAAGGGCTTATTATAGCATAAAGTATCTAAGAATCCATTGACAGCCAGGACAGTCCTGCTGATTTTTCTCTCACTTGTTAATCGGATTGTTCAAGTACCACATCATTTTATTTCCTTGAAAAACGTGGTTCGTGGTAAGAGAGACGATTATAATTTCGTACGCAACAGACAAGGAAACTGAATACAGATGCTTATATTATCTCACTATTTCAAAATAAATTTTTCAATTGTGAAAGAATAGTAAACATATCTCATTGGATCCTCTCTACTATCATAAAAACAATGGATAAATTTACCTGAGTCCGTATATTGATTGAGCAATACTCATCAAGTGCTCTAGAAATCCATATAGACAGAAGAGCAAGGTTCAATTTGTCACTATAAAGGAGCTAACTCCTGCATAATGTTACATATAAATAAAAAATAAGAAAACTCCAAAATGTCAATAACAAATGTCTTGATTATTTTATCAGGAAAGATATGCATAAAGTTCCAGACAAACGAATTTGACTAAAACGAGTTCATCATCTAAAAAATGTGTCGTTAGGTCCAAATGTCTTTTTCTGCCGACATTTTATGCCTTCACAGGCAATTATATAATAGCTTTTTTATCACAAAGGTGAAACACAACCTTTTAAGATTAACGTTGACGGATGAAGCCGACCTGTCTGTTTAGACAACAAAAATTGACGTTATACATATTTAATGTATGGAGAACTGTTCAAGCCTTAATAAGACATAGCATCGAATGTTTCTGAAAAGTTAAGTAACGGCTAAAAGGATTCAAGGCAAACATATAGCATCGTGAGGAGTGAGGAGAAGGATATCTTGGTTGAGAATAAATCTCAGTGAATAGTTGTCTTGCAGTTCTATTCAACTGCTCCGTGCGGTAGTCTCGAGAATTAAATAGCCAACCTTCGCAGGGGAGATGGCACTAGAAGCAAAAGAAAAAAAAGGAGAAGGACTGTCGTAGATTCTTTATAATAAGCCCTTAAAGAATCGTCTTATTCTGATTATGATGTAATAACTTTACGCAATTTAATTGGGTTTTCCACTTTTGTCAAAATCGTTAGAATTTAACAACAGGTATCAAATAAAAAAACCATGATGTTCCAACTAATCGACAGGAAATTTGTCCAATGGGATCTCGTATTTCCCGAATGGACTCCAATTACCAAGCAATTACCCTTCGATTCACTATAAATTTTGTCGCTAATACAACCAGACATGCACGTTATTATTATTATTATTATTATTATTATAAGTATAATTAGTATTATTATTATTTAATTCAATTAATTAACCAATTTCAGAACTATATATATTTAATATTTATAAACGAATGTATCATCATGAAATATCTATATTTTAATTAAATTATCTCACCAGGCTTTTCATGAATTTATTATCAGAACTTTTTCGAGTATGCCCCATCTTAATTAAAACAAATAAGCACCGAAAAATGTTATGAGCTTTATGAGTCGTCAATCTAATTTTAGGATATAAGAAAGATATTTCTATTTATTATATTATATTTCCAATGTTTATTTGTTTCAATTGAAATAAATATATGGCCAATTATTTATCTTAAACAAAAATTCTCTAAAAACACATAAATTAAAAGTCCATGAAAAGAATTAATCACTTGTAAAATCCTCTTTTCTATGGTTTGTTTTTATTGGATATTTTCTTTGTATTAAACGACTTACCTTACCGAAACTGCCTTTGCCTATGGCTCGTAATATTTGAAAATGATCGAAATTCACTAAAACGAACAACAACAAAAAAAAAAATCAATTATTTTTTCAAATCAAAAAAAAAATCATTAGCTGATGTAATAAAGATCTCTATCTTGATCTCTATTGGTAAATGTTTCTATGTAATTGGGTTAACAAAGTTTTCCCATTATCACAGATTAATATTTTTAATTTATTGATGATAACAATAATAGAGATCAAGATAATTTTCAATTCCAAGTATATGGATGGAAGTTAAGTTTAGAATAAATATTTAATTTTATACTTTTAATCAACTTATTCACTTTCAACTCGCAATATTCTCAGTATTTCAATAAATTCATTTAGAAACGGACTTTAATAATCCAATATTTCTCTTCATGCACATCAAAGAAACGAAACAATAAAAACTTTAGAAGCCTTTTCGCTTTCGCGAATGAATTGAATTAATATTCAATTTTCTTATATAAGGACTGTTTTCATTGAATATAATGTTACTAATTTTGAAAAGAGACTGTATCTTACCTTCTTCACCATAAAATGTTTTATCCATACGTCCTGATTGATTGGCACCCATTTTGTTTTTATACAAAATCAAATCTTTTATGATTCTATAGAAAATTTTCCCACAATCAAATTAAATTGATGGGAAATCGTTTCAATTTCAAAGCAATTGAAAGTTCCATCAATAGAATCAAGAAATAAAATCAAAATGACTCGATAAAGTTGGGAATTGCTCATTCAACAACAACATTATTATCGACGAATGATTGTATATCTGTAATTTATGGAAAAAAAGGTACAATTACGATTAAATAGAGAGGCAGGACAATATTCTACACAAATCTCCAAACCGGAAACGATCGTTATCGCGACATTTCTAGAATATCAATCATAAATTGAGAATAACAAATTTCAATTTTCTTTAATCAAGAATTTAATATTTAATATCGTTTTCAAACAGAAGTTTCTTGATAATCAAATCCTTAATTTCGTTATTTATTATTCATTTAGATGAGAATATGGAATTTTTGAAACTATACAGTGTGGAAAGAAATCAAGTAACGCATAAATTCTATAATTCCGTTGAGATTCGTTTTTTGGAAAAAATCTTGAAAGGGTATATCGATTTTGATCTCAATATATATTTTAAGTCTATATTTCCAACTTCTTGCGTCTTTGGTTGCCTATGGTAAGAGGTCATCGGCTTTTTTTTTATTAATGGCAACCTATATTTTTTGTATTGATTTTGGTAGTACTTTTACACTTGGAAAAAATCGCGAAAAAAAATCTTAAAGTTCAAGTATAAAAATATTAAATTTCAAAAATTATCGAGGGCATATTCATTTTTATTTTGAAATTGTAAAAAATGTTGAAAAATCGAAAGAGAAATGTTCGAAATTTGAGATTGTTTTTCTCAATTTTTTCCAAGTGAAACATATTGAAAATTTTATATGACTGAAAAGCACATGAAAATTACTACCAAATTCATCAAAAAAAAATATAGGTTGCCATTTAAAAAAAGATGTCGATGTCCTCTTACCGTAAGAAATTAATGACACAAGAAACTGAAAATAGACTCAAAATATTTGTTGAGGTCAAAATCGCTATTTGAGATTTTTTCCAAAAAACTAATTGTAGTGGAATTATTGAATTCATACGTTACTTATTTTCCACACTGTATAATAGTTTCGTGAAAAAAATGTGCGGAAATTGGTGGATGCGCCGGGTGAAATTATATTAATAAATCTTAATAATTAATTTTTGTTTATATAAATATTTATATTACGGCTAAAGTAAACATCTGAATATTATTGCTTATTTTCTATTGTTATTGTTATTGTTATAATCAGTCGCTTATCTCTTGCATGGTTATAATAGAGTCAATATTGTGCACAAATTTTGGTACAATCTATTAAGTAACTTTCTCATTTATTTATATACAATATTGTTGTAAAATTTGATCTGTTGTTATGTTATAACCTAAAGTTCCATAATATAAGTTTAATATATGTATATTTAAATTTCTCATAACTGGTTATAATCTGCTTAATTAAAGACATTTTAATTGTAAACGTTACCGGCTATGGAAATATCATTAAAATATGTATTTTAATAGTTTTCCATTATAAAAACTTTAATTTTTCGCCTTTTTAAAAGTAATTATTTTAATGGATTTACTAAGATTGTTTTTTAAATAATTAAAATATCAAATAAGAGATTAAAAAGCTTTCAATAAAATTACTTGAATAATTCTTACTGTTGTATTTTTTCTGTCTACATTTTATATTTCGGTCACTGACACGTGGTTCTTAATTAAAAAAATATATATTTAGAGATATATTGAACGTAAATTTTTTTCAAATTACTTGTAATCTTACTACCTGGAATAACAGCAAACCACTAAATTGAAATATAACAACAACATCGGTTTTGTAGTCGACGCTGTCGTCGTCGAGACGAGGTCAACGTCGCCGGCGTCGTTTTTCAAATATATACATATATATATATATATATGTATAAAATATACTTAATATCGACAAATATCGATAATATTTTAAATATTAATTATAATAATCAACGATTATTTACAATAAAAATCAAAATAATTAATTAATGTGTTTGTTGTGTGAAATTGGATTCCATAAAAAAGACATAACTCGTTATATCAATGGATTTATTTAAAATTAATGAATTAGTGTGTATACTAATTAAATTTAATAACAAAAGAACCTTTAATGGCGAGAAATAAATCTTTCTCTTCTATTTATATAATAAATTATTTATTGGAAATATTTGTGGCTTTATGGGTTATTAGTTTGTTTTGATTAATTTATATGTAGACTGTAGTAAACGAACAAAATTCTCAAAGATATCCATAGAAAATTGAAGGAATTTCTAACAAAACAAAACAAAAAAATATTATAGAGAGTGCTTCCTTTTCATTGTTATTTTTATTGTTGAACGATCGTGACTTAGCAAACTAAACTGGGATTATTGACGAACATAAAGAACTATATATACAGGGTGTCCGGGCGAACGTGATCATCATCCATAACGTCGTTATTAATTAAAATAAATGAATGCGGTTTTCAAAATTCAATTTAGGATCAACTGAAGACTGATTGACCATTAGGAGAAATCATTTAGCTCTTTCGAAAATCAGTCAAAACAAAATCAACTTCCTTAATTTTTGGAAAATGTATGAAATTACTATTAAATATGAGAATGGTGAGGATGCATTATGTATGTCCAAAAAATCGCTTCTTAATATTTTCAAATAAGGCCACAATACGAGAAAGAAAAATTTGAGTTAGAGAGGTAAAATTTCCCGGCATTTATAAGAATACAATCACTCTTACAATTAAATTTTGTGCATATTAGACACCAATAATACTTCATTTTCGATATTATTGAATATTTTTACAATTTGAAATGGAAATTGCCAAAATATTTATTCCCAATAATTAATAATTAATTTGTACCCACAAAATATTACTGTATTAAAAATTAGGTCAACTAAGCAATTTATCCTTTTAAAATTGAAGAAAATTATTGCGTTTTATGAAAAAATTGAATCAAATTTGGGAATTCCGAAATA
>JAZBGX010002128.1:0-14339 GCA_037414775.1 Zonitis immaculata | reverse complement strand
AGAAAAAAAAGATTATACTCGTCAGATTTTCAATAACGAGATATATATATAAGTCGATTCTTCTCTTTTTCTTGTTGTTGGTTGGTTGTTAAAATCAACTATCAATCCGATTTATACTGCTAAAATAACAACAAACCTGAAACAAACAAACGAACAAATATATTAATAAATGAGAAACATCAAGTTAACTATGTATATTATTATAGTAAATTTCAATTCAAATGAACCACGTTGCTTACATTAGCAGAATTTGTCAAGCGCCACACTGTCAGCTTATACAGTGCAGTGCGTCACAAATTCTGTGGCAAGTTTTTCATTATGCTTAAACTAAATATAAATAGAATCGACTCACTCGATCTCAAGCCATGGCTTAATTGGTTTGTAAATGGAAGAGAGTTATTGTTTTATTTATACCAATTGCAGCGTGCGTCACAAATTCTGTCGATGTAATCAACGCGGTTCATTTGAATTGAAACTCAATATATAGTAATAACAATATTGAATATCAAAATTTTGGTAGATTATTATTAGAGAATTTAGAGTGCGGCTTATTTTTACCAAACTTGTTAATGGATTTTAAACAATTTTTTTCCCGATCATTTAATGTAACCAATTTTTCGATTCTAATTGGAACCGATTTATCAATTTTAATAATTGTCAAAGAAAATAAACGTTTTTCTTCTTTTTTTTCCTGTTATTTAATTGAAAACGGTAATATTTAAATAAAAGGAAATTAATTTACATAAAATATAATAACAACCGTTATAACAAGTGAAATAGTTTGTAATTAAAGAGATTTTACAGTTTATTTTCAAGTTAAAATAATACTATAAAGTATTGTTTATTTATATGAATTTGGAGCACAAATCAATAATTTGTTTTTCAACCACAAATTTGATTGTCTTTCCATTTTCTAAATTGAAAATTATAAATTGAAAGAAACCAAAAACGCTCGAATAATCGAATGAAATGCTATTTAAAATTGAAATTGTTTTTCAATTTAATAAATCAAATAACCATAATTTTTGGTATTATTTATTTCATATAATCCAACCACAATCGTGGGAGAAATAATTTAAACAATCTCTCATAAAAAAAAATTAACTTTATTATATATTTAAAATTGTTATTTGTTTGTCTGTAGTTATCTATAATAAAATTTTAATTCATGAAAGCTTTGGATAGAGAGTTAGGCAACCGGTTCTACAGTACTGTATTAGATATATAAGATATCTAATGGTAAAGTTGAGCTTTTTTTTGAAATATTATCAATTTTGACAAGAGGGTGGATTATCTCCAATTTTGATAAATTATTACATTATATTTGATCTATTATGGTTTTATAAAATATAAATGGAATATTTTCAACACTTGTCGGTTTTGAAATTACCTCGTTTATTTTCAACATAGCCTGAAAGCTGTTGAAAATTTAAACATCATCATTCCAGATGGTAAAACAATAATTGTATAAATATTAGTAATAATAATGATAATAGAATTTTTTCAAATGTATTTTCTATTAAGTATGCTGAAATTCGCCTGAAATTTGTTTTCTATCCAGTAGTATTTTGAAGACAATAGGTCTTGTTTGGAATTCTGTCAGGACTTTAGTCATTGAAAGTCGAAGCACACGTTAGTTTCAACTGAAACTGACAAGTCGACGTGATCGATTCGTTCGTTCTACGTTCGAAAATAAAACCGACAGAAAAGCGAAATGTTATATATATATATAAAATACAGGATGTTTCATGCGGTAACCAACACAATTCTTTTATTTATTTAAATAATAAAATTCGACTGACAAGCTATATTGGATCAACTGGAAATTCAATTATGTACTAAAATCGAATCAATTGGAAATTAGAAATGTATAATTATTCTCTTTTGAATGTCGATAAATCTTGATTATATAGCTATTTTTATCTGAATAAGTTTTGGACATTATTTTCCCAACAAACATCCTGTATATTGTAGTTCGTTTTGCTCGTATACTATATATTAGTAAGTAGAAAATACAGCTGAAATAGTTTCTTTTCCAATTTCAAATTCGAGGGCAAAGGCCGACAAAACGACAACATCGGCAGGCTTTCAGCACCTGCAAATACAGTTTCATTTACGATAACTAAATTTAGAGACATAATAATAATAACATCCAACCATCCGGTTATACACATAGCGGTAATATATACGATTTCTCTCACAACTAATAACAAAACGGAAAAACTTAATCAATTATCAATTTAGATAAAAATGTTGTGTGTATATATATGATTAATTTATTTATGAATAAAGACAAATAAACAGAATGGTGAAATTTCCGGACGACACATATACATATACAAAATACAGTGGGAATGTTCCGCAATTTTTTTATTTTTTTTTATTTGTATATTTAGCTTTTCAACAACTCTAAACGTTCCATAGAGCGAAAGCTATATTCCCGGATTTGTTTTTAATTTATGAGCGTTTCAGGAAATACGCTAGTTAATGCGTTCGAAATAGAGCAACGATGGTTTCTTTATAATTTAATAGTTTATTTGTTTATTTTGAAAAATGTTATTATTATAGATACTATATGGCTTTAAAATCGAGAATTATAGACAAATAATTAATGAACGGCACACATGTGTGTATATTGCATAAAATATAGGATCCATTAATTTCAGGAAATTGTCTTTTAAATTTGAATTATTGATCGATGTTTGTCAATTATTTATAATACATATATATATGTATCATAAAATGCATATAGGTATGTATAGTTGAAAATCGTGTGAACACTCACATAATATTTTCTATTTTGTTTGTATGGAATTTTAGATTGTATTTTATATATCTATACAAATATTTATCAATACATCGATAAATCAAAGTAAAGTTTTCTACAGCTATTGTTTTAGAAGACACTTCATTGTTTTCCACTATATAGTAAAAGACTCTCGACTCGTTGCGATTATGGTGGCATCAGAGATTGAAAATCCTTGAACTATCTTCTATTGAATACCAAGAATTTCATCCGAAACTCCCAATAATAATAATAATAATAATAATGATAATACAAAATTCGATTGTAGATATTTTCATTCTTTTATGTTACAACTAACATCACAATAAAAACAACCATAGATAATTAATGTTTATGTAAATATTTGAACGATAAAGTGTTCCTTCGATTTACAGCCGACAGCTATATATAGTAGACTCTCCTCATCCATATTCAATCCATTAAATTCTTAATAAGATCGACAAAAATCGTCTTGTTCGATTATTCAATCTGAACCAATAAATCGTATAAGTGGAAGTAGAAAAAAACAAATGATCGAATTTAATAATAAATAATGATTATTAGAAGTCGCAACTACTGCTCAATTTTCAATAATTATTAGTTAAGCTAATCGATTAATTGACGACTAGTACTAGCGGTTTGAACCAGCTTCGATTATAGATAATTAGAAAAAATTTAGCACCCATGAAATTGCGGGGCCATTGATTTTTATTTTTTTTAAAAATGCGTTAATTTTTTTGCAAGATATGCGGTATTGTTTCTTCGTTTTATCACAATTTTATTATTTTCGATACATTTTTATTTTTTAATGGAACTTTTATGAGACATTCCCAACATTATTATGGTTTTCCAAAGTACGTAGTATATAATTTTATGGTTGAAATTAGAAATTTTTCTATATATAAATTGGAAACTTTCCCTATAATTTCTTGTTTTGGTTGAGCTTCTTTTCATCAAGTGAGATGATTTTCATTTTTAGAAAATCCAAATCTCTCAGTGTTCTAGTTTTATATAAAGAAAATTCCGGTTTCTGATACAGTTCTGAATCACTTCTATGTGCATATTTCAATATTCGAACTAGTTCGGTATTAAGATTCGCGAACGAACATTTCAAGGAGTAGATTTTCATATCATAAGAAAACATGAATAATGTTAGAAAATTTGATTCAGAGTTTCTTTTGAACAAATTATTTCGGCTAATGCTTAAAACGGTTAATTCCAGTCATAGTTCTAGCTGACGTAATAGAATTGATTCTGATCCGGTTCGTGACTAGTTCTTAAGATGCGCGAACGGAGAACTGGAATCACAAGACTTATATAGAGCGGAAAACTGCAGCTGTCTAGTATAGTACGGAACTCGTTTTGGATTTGATCCGCGAAAATTGCTAATTTTCAGCACTTATCAATTTTTTCTAAAAATATAAATAATGGAGATAAAAATTTAAACAATTGTTTCAATGTGAATATCTCAGTTCAAGATAAAAAAATTATTCGCTAGATATTTTTAGCATTACATCGAATATTTTTCGTAAAAAGCCGGTCCTGGATGGCTTCAATAAAGATAAGCTGAACATAGGTTTACAAAATCGAATACAGTTAACTGTAATACGGTGTCAACATTATGTTTGTTTTATTAAATTCATTAATTTTATTTTTTATTTTTTGAAAAAAAAAAAACAGTTCTCTTATCATAACTGAAAAGAAAAACAAACCCAGTGGCATATCTAGATAATTATTTGATTAAATATGAATATGCGGGTCCCCTGTTTATATTTCGTGGGCGTTTTGTGCAAATCAAATCTGATGTATTTATTTATTTATTTATTGAATAGTCAATAAATGTCGTTGTCAGGGTGTGTTTATTGTATGTTTGTGTTGATATGCCGCCCACGATGTGATGACCCCAGGATAGCCAAGGACATATTATCAAACCATCAAGGATGTTTAAAATTTTATTTTAAACCCTTAAAACAGGTAGATATAAAAGAACAACCGATAGCATGATATGATCTAGAATTATAACGACCAAATAAAATCTAATTAACATCAACATACAACTGTAATTATTAGGAATTTTACCTGTATTATTTACATTATATAGGCTGAGGAAAAAATTCGAAATGATAATAACGATATAATAACCGAAAATATCCCGATGGTTTTTATATTTGTGAGAAAATTTACGACTTGTATGTAAATTAAACAGCATGAGATATAATTAGGTCGTAAAATCGTGCCTTTTAGAAACGACCGAATATAGCATCGAAATCCATAGAATTGTTTTTATTCCACAAGGATATACTGCAAAATTAATCTAAAGAAAGACAGATAAAACTGGTAAATGTACACAGGAATTCAATTAGTCTTGCAAAATTTTGATATAAGTAGTCAAATAATGTCTTTTATTTGATTTTAATTTATAGTACGGTTTTTTGGCATCGTAAAATACGAATGTTATCAAGATGACGAATGGAATTTATTAAAATAAGAGTCCTATCAGACGAACATAAATCATGCTAGAAAATGTAGTTACATGCAATTTCAGTTTAATTTTATGCAAATATTTCGCTTTTTCGTTAGAGACGTTCCAAAAAAGTTCCTTAAATTTTTAATAAAGGACTATTAAAATGTCAGTTTTGAATTATTAACGTTCACACATACTAGACAACTATTGTATAGGAGTAGAAGAAAAATATAAACAGTATAATTACAAGGTAAAGATTCCGGACTTTTTTTCATCTAGCTATATATATTGTATAATAATAATTTATCTAGAAAGCTCCGCGAGGCCTTAATATATTTGTGGTGTTTATATATTGAAGAAAATCGTCGAAACGTAAACTATTCAGTGGAAAAATCTTCAGAGACACTCTCTCTCCAATTAATTAAAGGGATTTTCATAGAATTTTTCAACGGTTACACTTGCATTGTGTGGAAACCACAAAAAACTCTTATTATAATTATTATTATTTAACTAATGGCGCTATTTGAATAATAATTAAATTAATAGTCGCCCATCCTACTCTCTCATCTAAAATAACATACGTTTAGATTAATGTCAAGCTTTCATTCTGATCATATCTTAAATTGGAATCTATCAATATACATATATGTATGTCCAATGGTTCGAAACATTCTTTCTTTCTTTCGATAGATATTTATAATTTTTGTTTCGTTTGTGTGTGTTGTAGTTGTTGTTGTGTTTGCTTTTTTCTTTCTCTTTTTTGGTCTTTTATTTTTGTTAATAATACAATCGAAATCGGTAATTATATGTTTTATAAGGAAAAAAATAAAATGAAAACGTTGTGTGTGCGCTATCCCTAAATTAATTATATTTTCTGAAACTTGTAACGTTATGGTCGGATATTATTATGGTTGATGAACCTGTTCCATTGCTATTGCATCTCAACCTTGAAAGAGATATGAATGTGATCGTTTTTTGGGACGATACGAAATTACCAACATAGGATGGTCGGAATTATTTTACGTATATATATATAGTAGAAACGAAAAAAAAAACACTAATTCCTTGCTATAATTTGTTAGTTATAAATAATAATACTGGAATCACAATGGACCATGCAAAATTTGAAATAAATAGATTACTGCATATCCCAGTCTGTCCAACAAGGTTTTTTTTTAATATCTAATAAGTATATAAATATTCAGTTTTAATTGTATTTCAATTGATAAACTTTTTCTATCAATTAGTTTCCATAGTGTTTATATTAAATTATACACGAAGAGTAGACGTCCGAGCGACAGATTCACGGGAACCATGAGTACTCGAATCCACGAGAAAGTTTCTCGTATTTCTAAATTTCCCATGACTGACTTCTCACATTCTAGGGCAAAACTCTCTACATTTCTAACAATTCTCAATTACAGAAAGTATTTTTTTCAAATTTTAAATATGGATTCCAATTTCTTGCTTATCCGCGAAGTCATTTAAAATTTCATTCAATATCAGCCACGGAAAATGTAGGAGTGTGGGAAACTTTCCTGTGGATATGAGAGCTCTTAGCAGTCAGATCAAATGTCTATATTATCAAAAACTTTATTATTAATTCTATTGAATTTAGAACGTTCTCTGTTTCACGAGTGTGTTTGTTTTTTAAACTTGAATGAAGATCAGAAAAGATTTTACTTTTTTTTCTTAGTCTCCAAAATACGAGCTATGCAATCATAAGGATACAGAGGGGCAAACTTCTACTTCACTTGACACCTTCTTCGAAACTAAATATTGGTTGAGGTAAAATAGAGATGGCCTTCTTTCTGATGTCTTTAGAATTCAGAAAATGCTGGTATATTGTTTATAAGAGATTTTTATTATTCTAATTTATTTCAAATTGAATAATAAAGAATTTTTATGGTAAATATTCAACGTATGGTGGGAAAAAATTCTATTTGACATATAATTATATGTAAACGTTGTAGCGTTGATCCGGTAAATTCATTGCATCATTATTGTAACGTTATATCCGGTTACAAGATATAAAGACGGTGATAATATTATTTTTGTTAGTTCTCATATTTTATTTGATTCTATTCAAGTGGCAGATTTTAAAAATAATAAAATTATCACGATTAAAATCTTCATTTATTATTACGATAATCTAACAATCATGTATCTGCTATATACAGTATAGTTTTGGCTTCTAGAAACTGGAATAATTTCCAGAATTGCCATGAATTTGAATAAGAAAAATCTTCATATTTATCTTCTATATATGTACAAACGTTGTTTAGAAATAATAATAATGATAATAATAATAAAAAGAATATAAGAAATTTATTCACGTAATCTTAACATGTTCATATGGTCAAAGTATGTGTGTTGTGTTGAAGTTTTTGAATAAAAATCTGTTTATATTAACCAATAAGAGTATATAAGCAACAATTCATCCTTTCATTTATATATCTAAGAAGCAATTGTTCATTTTATTATTCAGTGTCAAGTCAATTTATAATTTATACGACAAACAGAGATAGGATATAATAGAAATAACATCTATATTGCACAGTTATTGCTCAACATATACCATCTCTATAATATATATTTAATATAAGATGTTTTCGAATTTTTAAATAGATAAAACCAGCAGGAAATTTCGATTTTTTTTTCCCAACAAAATAATTCCGTATGTAGTTAATTTATTTATTCTCTTAAGAAGTTGAATTTTATTTAACAATTGCAAAAATTCTAGACCAAAATTTTGCAGCAAATAAAAGAGTTTCCTGTACCGACATAATAAATTTCTATAAATTAGAACTGTGTCACTATATGAACGTGACGAATTTTTGTTATTAGAAAAAAATATGTTCTACGATAAAGAACCTATTTAGAATCTGTTTTGGCTTTTTTCCACATGTTTTCTTTTAATGGTTATTTTTCTATAAATAAAACCAACAACCTAAAACTTTACATTACAAGATAAGGAAGCCAGTCAGTTATACAGAACGGTGGAAGTTTACATTTTATAAAATCAAACAAAACAAAATCCTCCAACAAGAAAAACAAAGATAAATCTTCTGTATAAACTTTGACTTTGTCGTGTATTCAATCTAGAATACCCCAAAAAAAAAAAAACATTAAAATAATCACCCCTTTGTTAAACAAAAACAAAACTGTGTCACACAGATTAACTTAATTCAGAAGTCAATAAAAAAGAATAAAAGTTGTCGACATCTAAACAAGATTTTATTGTTCTGTTGATAGGCGCGAGTAATACAAAATAATAATTAATTTTACTCCAAAATAACTCTGAAAGATAAATTGTTGGAATGATTAAATAGTTTTCTTTGGTTTATTATTATGTTTTATCGTTGAATCGTTAAATTAAAACTGATTTTGATCTACCAAAAATTTAGTTGTCGTGCAGTCATGAAAAAATCGTGATTTAATTTAATTTTTATTCAAAACTACAAAAATTTCGCTTGTTTTAGGATTTATAAAAAAAAAAAAATGAAATGGTTATGAATAAGAGCCAATAACCGCCCAACCTTTCTAAAGAAAAAAGCATCAATTAATTCCATATTATACCAAAATTAACAATCTTAATTATCGATTTCCGATATAGAGAGACGATTAGGTTAACAGTTGATATCTATAGCACAGGACGCCTCAGGCTTTCCTGGTCTAGCTGTAACTCTGGCTCTAATGGAGAATAAAAACCGCATAATGTTGTCTAGATATCCCACTTTGAATCCTAAAGTTTTTTTTTTATTCCATCCACTAGGGCCAGAACTACAGACTAGGAAAGCCTCTGAGGTCTGTATAACCCTTTTGCTATACATAGTTAATTTACGATAATATAATTATTGATTGCAACATGACATTACATTTCTCTATATACTGATAGACCGTTTCAAATAATCAACGATAAGGTTAAATGATAAATAACTAATTGTAGCTATAACGGCTAACTACAAAGAATCTTCTTCGATTTTGTTGTTCTTTTTTTTTGGATTTGAGTTTAAAATCTCGTTTGTCCGACTAGTTCTACACCAACAATTAATCATCATCATGTCTTTGATGTGATTTAAAACTAGCACATTGTCAGACTTTATTATATACAACTATATATACCGAGTTTTCTCTCTTTCGTAAGTAATTTTAGTTGATTGAAACTAGATTAATTTTCTTATTTATGAAATTTAATAGCATGCCGACTATTAATTTGAACCAAAAATATTTATTAATTTATTTATTATAATATTTCCACCTATACTGAGAGAGTTCAACCAACCACCAAGTGAAAAACTAGGCCAACAGCGATAAGACTATATATATATATATACAACACACCCCCATTTTATCCCTTATTTATTACAATATATAGTTGAATTTATTTTGGTTTCGTGCGACAAAATTCCAATGAATAAAATACATTTTTCAACTCGTTTTTTTTTTCAAATTTTTTTGAATACGTATTTAGTGAAAATTCTCGACAATCCTTACAAAGAGTTGACCACCCAGATGACAACATATACGGTATGTTGTTGTTATTTAGGAAAAAATAAATAAAAATAGTTGTTAAACAGAATGATTTCGTGTAAATTGTTGATAATAATAAGTTAGTGAGAAACTTCTCTCATCATTAAATAATCACCCCAGGACGATTGTAGATCAAGCCGGAAAGCATTGTAAAAAATATAAAGCTGCGATAACCATCGAATATATTTATGAAATTTACATAATTATTATGGCTTAATAATATATATAATAATATATTTTAAGCAATGATTTGTGTATAAGAAATGGAACGATGAAAATTTGTCTTTATATTATTTTTATTGGATTTATATTTTGTTGTGGATTATTCGAAAAATGTCGATTATAGAAGGCCGTTGAACTAATTAAACTTAGCAAAAAGTTGTTCTGATCATAATGAATGTTGGGGCTAGTTGTTTGTTGTTGTTGTTGTTGGCGAGAGGATCTTGAATCAGACAATTACGTCCATCCAATTCATGTGATTAGTTTCTATAAACTTACTATATAGATTTATGGAATGTAACTAACAATGTAATTTATAATAATTGACGACGATGAATGAGAACGTGGCAATTGTATAGTTTAAACTCAAAAAATAAAAAAAATTATATATCTATATTAAAATCTGTCATCATAACGTTGAAATTATTCTATGCTTTATAATACAAGAAATTCGAGTTCCATATAATTAATAAATTTTTCAACCTTGAACATTGAATTTCAGTCTTTGGCTATATGGCATCTATAATCTATATACTGATGTAGTTATATAGAAAAAATTAGTTGCTAAAATTTGACCTTCGAATTGCGGTTTTTTTTACTGTAACATCGAAATTAGAAAATTTGAGAGGCTAAATACTATTGAAGTTACAATTCGGTTTTAAATTTCGTTAGAACTTAGTCTAAATTATTCGATAATTCTACTCAGTTCTCTCTATATTTTGAATATTATGATTAAAAAGTTAATAAAAACCACAATTTTGTTTGAATCCGCATCACGATTTCTCCCATCAAAATTCTTCAAATAACTTTAAATTCAATATAATTTTATTCGGTTGATTATGATTAGAAGAAATTTTTTTATTTTTTTTTGAATTTTATACGGTTCAAAGAACAAAAAATTATAGTGTAGCATTATAGAAATTTTCGTCTCCATTGCTTTTTTACGAGGTGACTAACGAAATAAATTAAAATTGTTGAAGCTTTTTTTTTAAAAAAAAAAAAAATCAATTTTCAGTCGTAAATTTCACAAATCAACAAATACATTCGAGATAAAATAGAAATCTTGGCAAATATTGCTATTAGTATGCAAATTTTTACAAAACGGTATTATAATCGAACATAAATTCAGTAAGTCTATAATTAAAAAATTTGGCTTATTGGCGTCAGTCAAGTTGATCAAACAACCATACAGATGATAAAAAATTCAAAAACAGAATTTTATTATTTTGTTGAATCGCTTCATAAAACAGAAATATAATTTTTGTTCTCCGAATTCTGCTACCTTAGTTTTTTTTTTTAAGTATTAAAGTATTCATCTATATGTAGGCGTATATTTTTTGGACTCTAATCGTATTATTAGTATCACTGGAATTTCTTGAAAATTATATATAAATCTCAAAAGAGATATAGCATCAGTATAACGGAACATATGAGAATATTGCGTCTACATTCATCTCAACATGGGAATTTTCAAACCGCCCTCAAAGTAGAGGTATAACGTAAGTTTGCTGGATCGAATGAAAGTTCCTTCCATCATATTGAAAATCATCCCGATCAACTAAAATTATTATGTTTCTTTTTTTTTATTGAAATATGCAATTTAAAAAGCTCTCCAACGATTATAAATAGAATTAAAACCGAGTTTTAAATGGAGAGCCCACATATTGACAGGAATGTGACCAAAGTTGTTTAATCTTCTTAGATGTTTTTCCAAGTTTTTTTCTTTCTTTGACAAGCTTCGTTTCGATTCTATTTTCAACTATTCAATAAACGAAGCGTGAAATAGAATTTTTTTTGGGCGAGTAAAAAAACACAACTTTACCCAAAAATTAATTATATATGGTTGCTTCATATCGTAACAACAACAATAGAATAGACACATTAATGTCAAATTAAATTTTGTTTTTCTTTATTGTCTTGATCGATTTTCAAATAAATTCGAAATGACATTTTTGGTTATTGGTTGGTTACATTAAATTGATAAAGCCCCAACCATAACACGACTATAGCGGATTATGAGACATTTATGGTAGAGTTATGGTCATCCACTATCATATTTGTGGCCACCTACTACTATATAGAGCATTATCGTTTAATTTACGACAATACAACCAATTATTTGCTGTTCAATTAATCGATTCAAAATTAATAAACACCAACAATAATGGTTACTGAACTATTATTAAAGTATACTTGCAGTTATTAAAATTGGTAAGTTATTAGGAAAAAAATTGCTAGAAATTTTATAAAAGTAAAGGAGAAGCAGCAGACAAATCGGTCATCTCTATATACAATTAATTTGAGTTTCTCGTCTATACAATTTCCTGTTAAATATATATACAATATAGAGATATGGCATGTTTTTAATTTTAATCATTAGTTAGAATCTTAATTTACGGAATGCTATAAATCAAGTTATATGCAACAATAATATAAAGGGTTGCCAGTGAGAAAATCCAACTTTCATTGAAGTTACACCAAAAAAAAAAAAAAAAAAAAACAATTTCTTGAATTAAACAATTAAGATTAAAACCGATAAACGAGTCAATCTGATTGATTCTGATAAATATAATTAAAAAAAAAAAAAAATCATCAGAGTAATTACAGTATTCGATCAATGTAACAAATTCGAATTTGCTCGGTTTTAATAATAACAGTAATAAATTTATAGAAAAAATTAATTGAATCAAATTCCAATAAATAAAAATTGCGGTTAAGATTACAAGATTGAAATTGAAACAAACGAATTAGCAGCAGCAAAAAAAAATTAGACTTCGAATTTCGATAGGCATCAAATCTGTAAACATGATTTTTACTCTTGAAACTCAACAATTTGGAAATGCGAAAATATTTTTTATTTAATCAAAAACAACAATGGAGAAACAACAATTTGAACTTTGTAGTCAATTATCTATAAACAATATGTTAATAATCGTAAATAATAATTTCCTATAGAGACGACTCCTACAGTGATTTTTTTTTGCTTAGAATTTTTAGACAGTGACACAACACCTGTTATGACGCCAAAAAAATACAAAATTAGTTTCTTAGAAAAATTATAATTAATCTAATCTGTGCTTGTTGATCGATCATACGAAAAATTTAAATTGAAGAATAGAGAGAGAGAGAAAAAAGAATTGGTTCGACTTTCAAATTTAATTTAGAAATGATGGAGATTTTATTAATTTAATAATAAACTTGACCTGTCTTTAATAAAACTAGTTTACGTCTTAATCAGCACTCGACTTGCTTTAATTAACAATTTAAATTACAACAATTTGCCAATTTGCATAATTGCATTCTAGATTTTTGCATTTGTTGGAAATCGATTTTTCTTGTTTACTTCAACAACAAATTTTACGATCTTGTCATAAACTATTGATTGCTCTATATAGCGATAGAAATGACAATTACGTTACTTGGATTTAATTGGCTTGAATTTATTATAGAGTTATAGTTTTTGAAATAAAATTCTAATGTCCATTTAAGCTTTATATTTCTAGTGGATTTAATATTTAAATCCCTCCCGCCTAAAGAAAAAAAACCCAAACAAAACGAATTCCAAATGTTGCGGTAATGTTGTACACCTAATACGGATTTATCGTATAAAATATGTTGTCCATAACAATCTGCTAGGAAATTCTATTATTATCATCAAGATTTATCTCGAAATTTCGCAAAAATTCTGATATAAAATATTAACGGGATTATAGCCTACATTTACAATTACTATCATTATAAAATTTAACATTGGCCGCCAATATGTTCTAAACAATTAAAATCATGAATTGCACATTAATAACAATTGAACACATTCACAACATTGCTATATAAAACATTTTGGATTATCACGTTATTCTTTCCGTTTTACTCGTCGATTTTTATCGATTTCAACACCATTCAATATTTGACATGTTATTTCAATAGGTTTAAACCAACATTATTGCAACATGACAATGCTAATTCTTATTTTAAATTATTATTTTTGTATAACTTTGTTACAACTCTATTCAAATATCAAACGTGTATCCATTGCGATATGCTAATTGCATATATTTTTATTTAAAATAAAAATAACAACAACACGATGATCTTGATTGTTATTTAGAAATAAAGACAAAGAGATGTGGAGAAAGAATCTTGAAATCTGGATGGAAACGAAACAAAGAACAATTCACATGATAAATTATATAAAGACCTGAACTTGACTATATATAGTGTTGTTATAATAAAATCTAAAATGAGAGGAAATTGATAAAATACGTCATTTAATTGTAATTATAAAATAATTTACTCGCTAATACCATCATTCAAACTGACCTTTAATTCTATCGAAAT
>JAZBGX010002127.1:0-14340 GCA_037414775.1 Zonitis immaculata | reverse complement strand
AATAGCTCAACAAATTAATAAATAAATTTCGATATATTGTATAATTGCAATTCGCATATTGATGGGAGTGTATGGGACAAAAATTCAAGTACCTATTATATCTATATACAGAATGGTCACCAGAGGCTTTACTGGTCTTGTAGGAGCTCTGGTGAACCATCCTGTATATATATATGGTACATATATATAATAATTTTGTTGTTTTTCAATTTGGAAAATTCAAATGACGATAATGCATCCTTTGTTTTATAAATTTATTTCATTGTTTTTTGTTTTTTTTTTGTTCCTTTTGTCGAACTTTTCTCGTTGTTTTGCATTTTCATCCATTATACGGATTGAATTGTTAATTAGATATAAATACGTATCAGAAATATATAGAGGCTTCAATTTGGACTAATTTACACGTTACAAGAAGGACATAGCGATCTATGCAATCATAAATCCATTGGATAATTACTCAATTTAATTTTTTCTTGCCAATAAAGTAATTTTTTTAAAGTAACTATGGTGGATGCGCCGGGCGACTTTACGTTTTTTTGCCACTAAATTTGTTCTATGATACGAAATAGAGGTCTTACCAAATGGTTGGGTGGTCAATTCTACAAAGTCAACTATTACACTCGATTTGATTGCGCTAAATTATAACGTATCGTTGAAATTACCGTTTGTTTATAACAAAATTCGAACTATTCCCGTTTAAAACAACCAATAGAATGATTATGCGTACTCTTCGTCCAACTTTTTATATATAAATATAATGTAGGCATTATATATATATATATATAGTTATGTAGTGGTGGAGTTCTTTGTTGTGTAGGTGGTGCAGGCACAATGGTGGATTGTGCGTATGACAGAAAACTCCCAGATTGTTTTTATTTTTTTTTATTTTTGACAAATATTCAGCAATAAGCAAACCTGGCAAATTATTAATGAAGACGTATATATATTTATATATTTTCATGAGTATGGATGGGATGGTTTAATTACCGAATTCTCTCGAAATGTTGCATAGAAAACTGCCTACAATCTATCTTATTATTATACGATCGTCAATTTTATGTTTGTTCTTTAAATATAGAAACCTAAACATCAATTAGATCAATCACTATATTGAAATCGACGCATATACAACGATATTGAATATCTGTGAAATTTGATGTTCAAATCTTAAGGAAAAAAGGAAGAAAAAAAAACACCACCATTATTTCGTATCGCTCCTGTTATCATAATTGGTGTTATCGATAGTCCAATAATCTTACCATATGGAAACTTTTGTTATCATATCATATATTGTACTGGGGAGGATTTTATGGTTTCTGAATGTTATTTGTACAATTATTTATTAATTATTATAATTCTGACATATTTATCACTCTAATAAAAAGATGATTTAGATAATCCAATTTATTGAAATAATTAATCGTAATTACAATTTTTCAATATGTTCGTCAATTTTTTTTAATGGCCATTTGATTTCATCATCAATTTCATTTCCTTCATAACGGTGATGATGTTTATGTTTGTGATGATGATCATGATGGTGATGATGATGATGTTCATGTTCTTCATCGTGGTGGTGGTGATGATGGTGATGGTGATGTTTGCCATGATGATCGGAATCATTCGATTTAGAATCATCGCTACTATTTGATTCATCCGAATCATCAGAATCACTGTCGTCGTCATCATCATCGTCACTACTACTACTATCATCATCATCATCATCTCCTCCAGATGGGGTGGTTGTTGGTAGATTAGTTTCAGTTTTATTTCCAGGAGTTACAGGACTTTGGGTTGTTATTGGCGGTAGGTTAGTGGTGTTATTTGATGGAGTTGTCGTAGTTGGATGCCATGGAGTTGTGTCGGTTGTATTTGCTGGAGTTGTGGTGGGTGGTTGCCATGGAGTTGTGGTGGTTGTACTTGGTGGAGTTGTCGTGGGTGGTTGCCAGGGAGTTGTAGTGGTTGGTGGCGATTGTGTGGTTCCATTTCCACAATCAACATTTTCCGGCCAATCACAAACATTTATTAATGAATTGAAATATAATCCTTTTGGACAATTGAAAAGATAAGCAACACCATTTGAACAAATATAAAATTGACTACAATTATCAGATGATGGTATAAAAATAGTTTGCGAACTATCAATAGGAGGACATTGTTTTGAAGAATCTGTGTTCAATAACAAAAACTTATTGATTTATAAGGAACAAAACAAATGAAAAATCTTACATTGACCCAAAACGGTTGTCGTTAGTGCACAAATATATAAAAGTAGAGTCCTCATTCTAACCAAATGATAAACCAATAATTTGAAACTGCAAATATTTCGAGACAATGTTACCAATTAATACTGATAGACAATTAAAGGTAAACCAATAGAAATACAGATTGATAATTGATTTATTTTCAATAAAAATTAATCATTTCGTAAACATATCCATTCTTTTGTAGATTGAAAAATTCGATTTTTATCTATATCTACTGATTGATTATTTATCGTTCATAGATCAACAATTGCTCTTATCACCAAAAAATTGGCATTATAAAGCAAATTTTTAATTAACGGAAACTTTTATTACATTGAACGATAATTTGAAATTGATGTTTTTATTGATAACAGATGACTTGTATTTGCCTAATCAAAGGCAAAATATTGGAGTTGTTTCGATGGTGTGGAGTTTCTAGAATTCTACGTTAAAATTTCTATTATTGATGATACAAATTCACCATAAAACAAGAGATTATTGTTAAGAAAATCAAACTGCTGTGAGCCGGAAAATATGAAGACGAAATCGTGCTTGTATAAATTTTTAATGGAGCATTAAGTTTTTTTTTGTGGGGGGAGGGAAGCTTTCAATTGTGGAAAATTCGTTGTTTGATAGAAAATATTAGCTAAAAGCTTGATTTTTTTTATTTGGTAAATGCCTCTTTGAAAATATGCATTAACGGAATGGATATGTTAAGTGAACAATTTCGATGTGGCATTACAAACTAAGGTTTTCTTCTTTATTATAATCATCGAGAACATATCTATATAACATATAGATCTTTATAAATAATGACAAATTATCAATAAAATATTTTCCATCTTTAAAAATTGTTTAAAAAGCCAATAAAATAGAATAATTGAGAAATTCTTGAAATTATGTAATTTTCTTCATTTTTCTGCGACGTTTCATTGACCAGCTTGAATGTCATCCATTAAACTCCAATCGTCCAACTATACCACGTACAGTTTGCAATAAATTCGCATCATGACTACTATTTTCTAATAAAATCGAATGTAAATTCGTCATATACGAATCGATATTCTGTTGGGTAGCTACCTCTTTAATACCTAAAAAGCAATCGATCAAAATAAACAAATACCAACAAATTTATAACAAATCCACCACCTGGTAATTTGATACCAGAAAATCCATTCGTTAATGTTATTCGTAAATGATCCAAATGTTTCTGTAATGATGCATTATTTTTCTCTTGTTGTTGTATTTCATTTTCTAATTTTGTTATAGCATCTTTCATATTTTCAATATGTTTTTGTAATATAGCATTCTGTTGTTCATAATCCGTATTCGATTTTCTCAATTGTCTCAATTCAGAATCACGCATTTTATTATGATCTAGAAATTCTTCTGTAAATATTGGTATATCGAAATTACCAAAATCAATATCCTGTTGTTCTTTCACAACAACCGGTTGTGATTGAGACGTATTCTAAAATTCATATTTTTATACAGAAGAAATAAAAAACAAACAAACAATTAATTCAATATTATTACGGTTGATGTCGCTGTTCTATTAGTTTCATCTTTAGTTTCTTTCAATTTCTTCTCGTTTTGTTGTTGTGTGAATTGTTTATAAGCTTGCGTTTGTTTATAAGCATAATATTCTCTAGCATAGCGTTCACGATCTTGTTCGGCAGCATCTAAATAATGTTGTTTTTTATCAGTTGGTAGATTTGTCCATTCGCTAGCTAACATTTTCGTTATTTCAGCAAATGATAAATTCGGATTTGCACTACGTACAGTTTCACGACGATCATTCAAATACCGTATATAACCTAAAATAAAATAATTACAATCGAAATAGTTTTAATAATAAATCAGGCACCTGTTAAAGGATGACGTGGAGCTGTACTATCTTTCGGTTTTTTACGTTTTTTAGCTTTAGATGTTTTCGATTTCTGTTGGTGATTATTATCGCTACTATCTGGAGCTTTTTCATCATTTGATGTACTTGGTTTTGTTGGTGGTGTACGTTGTTTTGCATTTTCTTGTTTATTAATCGAATTTGTATCTTCCGAATTTTCCATAATTTTCTGGAATGCAAGGAAAATTAATAAAAATTGTATCATACTTTTTTTTTTTTGATGTGAAATTACGCAATTTGGCAATGATTTAAATTGACTAGATTGATTGTTTTTTTTTTCGAAAAAAAAATAAATATAAAAATATTAAAATACAACTTGCTTGATAGTTGGCGGTTGTCAAATAAACAGGCTGACCACACCCCCAATTTAGGAACATTACAGAACTATCTAATTGTAGCTCCAAGTTTCAATTATAAACATTCCTTCTAGACTACAACCAACTAATTATCTCCTATAAAATATAATCAATTCTTGGTCATAGTGATTTTTGTTAGCTTAAATTTATAATCAACTATAAATCCATCTCATTCAATTATATTATAGTAGAAATCTTTATTGGTTCTTTTTTCATTTGTTATATATTTTGGTAGATGACACTATAAGCAGTAGAGTTGAGCAGGCTGGCCATCTGAAAAGCGTCCAATCAAATTCCCTAAAAATTAGTGGAACTAAGCGTAAAAAAAAAAAATTGTGTTATTTGGAGACATTATCGTGTGCTGCAGAGATTATATTACAGGTGTTTTTTTTTCCCTTCCAATTTGTAAGTATTTATTGTAATTAAAATTGATTAATTAGAAATCTTTGTATAATTGTAATTTGTAATTTTTAAACAATTGAAATAATCAAGTTTGTTTAATTGTTGCCATTTCTTTCTAGTTGTGCAAAATGCAAAAATCCATCTAATGAGTGTGTATGGGTATGTGTGTGTGTGTATATGTGAATTTTTAATAGATTTGTCCGAAAATATTTGGCAAATTTCAAATAATTACCGAAATTAATTCATAAATAATTGCGTTAATTGATTATTTCTTTAATTTGTTGTTGTTTTTTGTTTTTATCATTTTAATACCCTTCCACTTGTTAAATTTTGTCGTGAATTGTGTTGGAAAGGTTATGTTAAGTTTAACATTTTCGTTGTACGATTATTATCATTATTATTATTATTTGTGAAGGATGTTTATTTTAGAATTTTATTACTCTCTTATTATTAATTTTGAAATGACCGACATCTGTTGTATTTATTGATCTGCGTTATAATATTTCATACCGATTATTATAAGTTGACATTGTGTGTGTGTGTGTGTGTGTGTGTATTCTGGGTTGAGATTTTATTGTGTATCGATAATAAAAACAATAAGGGTGGGCCTGCTATAATGAACGAGATAATTGATTACTTTTTTCTATTTTGGCAAATTATCGATCACATTATCATTATTATTATTATTATTACTACGTTAATGAAATAAAGTTGTCTCGTTCAAATACTCAACTCATTCAAAAAGTTTTATTTTTATGTTATTTTACCTTGAAACATCTTTCTGGGTTAAATTTAGGCGATTATTTGTTGAAATGGGGGGAGATGTTCCTCGGTTTTGTTTTTTTTTTTCTTCTTTAAAATAATCTATTTTGCATTTGTCTTAACAAAAACTATATATTTGATCGAATCATCCCCTTTTTCAATTGAAGAATTGATTGTAGGTTCTTCTATTTGCGTTTAGTTTTTGGAAAAATGTCAAAATTTGACATTCAATTAACTTTAACAAATATCTCCATTCGATTTATTTTTAGTTGAAAGAAAATCTCAATTTTGCAATAAATCAATCGATCGTCTCCTCTTCGATTTCCACTAAATTGCATGTTGGAAATTGTTGCTTCTAAGAAACATTTTAATAAAACCGTTATCAACTATTATATGAGAATGAATCAAGGTTGAATTGTAGGCGAATTTCAATGATTAATTTATTATTAACTATAAACAAACAAAAAAACAAACAACTTAATAATTCATCGACTGTTTTACACGTTTGTCGTGAATTATTATTACAATTGTGTAAATTAATTGTAATTAATTAATACGACAGACAATTTCCCGATTCTATGCTATTTCAGTATATTGGAAAATGCAATTATTATTATTATTAATAATTTAGAATGTGATTTGATGAATTTCCATTTGATTATTCTTCTGTATTGCGCGTAGTAGCTGCTGCTTTTGCTATAACTGGTTGCCAGGCAACTCTTCTTCAGGTACATACAGTTTTGTGTTTTGTGAGAGTCGAGGGTTGACTGACCTATCTCAAAAAAAAAATTCCTATCTAATCATCATCCACCACCACTGAATTTATCATTATTATTAGTTACTTATAATCATTCTAAAGCGATCATAGTGTTTGAAATTATAAAAAAAAAAAAAACAGTAACAATAATTGTTGTAAGTTTCTATAATGTATATGTTATTGCTTTGTTTTGTTTTTCCTTTTATTAGCACAAAAAAAAAAACCAAACTCGTTCTTGCAATAATTGATCTGGTAGTTATTTTTTGCGAGATAATTTCTAATTCAATAGAATTATATTAGAGAGGCTGTGTGTGTGTGGATGAGGAGTGAGAGGAAGAGAGTAAGGGATGAAAATCGGGGGAATTAGGTCGCAGGCATCAGGTCAACTACCTTCTCTCACTGTATGATGATGATACCCTCATATATTTGATGTTGGGCAACAAAATTAGAGATCTATCTATCATTTTCCGATACAACAAACTTATGTCAATTGATCAAATTTCTACACATAATAAAAATAAACAATTATATTTTTCTATCGATAAATGGATTATTTATGTATTTTCAACCCTCCAATAAAGTTTATGAATGATTCACTCACCTAAAAAAAAAGTGATGGAAAACATATTTAATAATTTTGATAAGGGTAGTATTTGATATTCGGGAGAGAGAGAGAAAACAAAAAGGTCAAAGGCAATTTACAATTTATATTCATATATTTTATATGTGAAACAACCCTCTAATTTCAATTTTATTGTTACATGGGGGTAATTAACATTTTTTCTGATATTATTGGAATTTCCAAGAAATTCATCGACCTAATTGCTGTTATTATTCGTTATTGATTAAGTATACGATAATTTTCAATAAGTCCTAATGATCGATTATCAATTATTATGTGATTAATTGGTGGTTATGCCCGGCGCATCCACCAATTTTCGATGTACATATAGAATTTTGCAAAATTGTGCAATAATTTTATAGATTTTTTTTGTTCTTTCAAATAATAATAATAATTATAATGATAAGACTTCCATGAAAGAATATTTTCGTGATTGGAACAAATCAAAAGTCACGGTATAGTGAAATAGTTAACAATGAATAATTAAAGGTCATTGATGACTCACAATAGTTTAATGTCACCTAATTTGATAAGAATTTCTGTTTATATTTGAGTTATAAAAAAAAAACAAAAGAGTCGTAAATTATATGAGGGGAGGGTCAGTTAAATTTCGGAAAGTATACGAATATAAGAGTTGATGATATATTTCTATTAAAATAATAAAAATAATAATAAATCAAGGGTTGTTTTAGTACAAGGACAATCGATGACGTCAAGGCGAAATTCTGGTAATAATAATAATGATGATGATAGCCTGAAATTTATAGCAATTTACTTCAAGGATTTTCCTTTTTTTTTTTTCTTTCGGCTTTTGTTTTTTAATTCGATTTTCGACACTATCTGTAATCAAAATCTGGAATATATAAATAATAGTGTTTTATTTATTTATTTTCGAATGAAATTGTCGAAGAAATTTTTATAATAATCGATGATTATCAAGAGTCAGTCGGTTATTGTGATTATTTTATAGATAAATCTTTTCGTCAAATTGTCTATAATCTGAAAATTTGCGATTTTCTAATTCTTGTGTTGGTAGAAATTTGTTTGTTTAAATCTATAATTAATTTATATTGAAAAAAAAAGATGATGTGTATGTTCTGCATGTGTTATGTCTGTACTTGTGTAGTAGTTTTATTATAGGAAGAAAAAAAAACGATAGCATGTGTTTAAATATTGATTGTAATAGGATACCATGAACTTGACAATCGGAATATATTCCTCCACATTCCAATGTTATTACAACTATTGCCTTCATTTCATAAATGTTTCATGTAATTATCTTGGAATTGTTACAAATGAATTATTTCGAAATTTTCTGAATTATTAACAAAGAAATTTGTATTTCCGTTTGTAGATTTCTATCGGATTGTTTTGTTTGTTTTCATGTTACTTACTAATTGTAGGAACTGTGATTTTATACAACCAAAATTAAATCGATAATCAGATAATTAAGGCCATAGTTAATCGATTAAACTATTCTTCGCATGTGCTTGTAACAAACAACATCAGTATTAAGTGAAATAAAGTCAAGTTCACTAGGTGTTCCATTCAATAGACCGTATTTTCAATGTTTTCTGTAATCGTTGTTATTGAAATGATGACAATAAAGAAGGCAAGTGGAAGCTAATATAATATAGGACTGAAATGTCTAGAGGGAATATAGGGCAATATGCAAGATCGATAATATGTTTTAAGACCATCAGTGGCAGTGGTGTATATTCACTTATAGATTATAATCTAATAATTGTTATTTTGTTTTTCAATTACAGTTGTGTAAATTGTCATCAATCGATCATTATGAAAACAAATATAATCAGGTAAATTGTTAATAATTTCTATAAGATTTGTTTAATTAAATTAAAAATCAGGTGGTTTAGTAGTTAACACGATGCAACAAAGAGGTCCAAATACAACAATGGAAAGTGATAATGAAGGCAACAATAAAACTAATCCGCACACATCTAGAGGACGAGTAAATTTTAAATTATTATTAATGTAATAATTTATTTATTAATTTTTAAATTTTAGCATAATTCGAAATTGAAATTTTTGGTACGTAGTCATGCAATGCGTGAAGAAACATCACCACCACGTGAACCATCATCATCGCCTTCAATTAAAGTTATACCAACAACAACAACAACAACAACAAATGAATTAATAATATCATCATCATCGCCACCATTATCACCATCTTCAACAACAATAATAAATCCAATTGTTGTTTTAAGTCCATCGAAAAGTTGTTTAAATTCACCAATTTGTTTATCGCCTACTTCGACATTAGTTCCATCATCACCTAATTTATCGAATTGTTCACCACAACATCAACAACAAAACATTTATTGTTCGTCTCCAATTTTATGTGTGAATCAAGAGTACGATAATGATATTGATGATTGTGATGTTGACGAAGATATTGAAGAAATTACAACAAATGATGAAGGATTAAATCCAAAATACCTCAATCGTATTAATAACAATAATAATAATAATAGTAAATTAATGAATATGGAAACAGAACCATCTAATCATATAAAAAAGGATAATACTAGTCATTTACATAATAATAATATTGATAAGAAGAAAATTAATTGTGATTGTTCGAATGAGTGTATGAAGAATATTAATAATAATTCAACGAATATCAATAATAATATGGTCGGTATTTCGAATACATTAACAGTAAATAGAATTTGCAATAATAAAAAAATTAAACAACAAACAAATTCACAGAGTAGTTTTGAAGGTAGCTCATCAAATTCTCCATGTTTATCTAGAGGTATTAACGAATTGATTATATTGATATTTATTATATATATATATTTTTTTTCTAATATAGATAGTAGTTGTGAACAACAACAATATACAGATACTTCCGGTACAAATTTGGAACAATTTATACCGGAAACGTTGAATCGAAATGCAAAAGATCGAGCTTTTATGTTAAGAATTGAACAGGAACTAGTCAATCTTGCCAAAGATAAAGTGTAATTGTGATTAAAATATTAATTTGAATATTTAATTAATTTATTGTTTTTGTTTTTTTTTTGCTTTTAGTAAGACTCATTTTAAATTTCCACCAATGTCAAGTTATCAACGTATGTTGGTGCATCGTTGTGCCGCTTATTTCGGTATGGAACATAATATTGAATCGTCTGGTAAATGTGTTGTTGTTAATAAAACAAAAAATACACGTATACCTGATAAAGAATTCAAAGAACATATACAGGATGATATTGTATTTAATGAAGAACCACCAAGACGGTCAATATTGAAACGTGATTCAAATAGTATTGAAGATTATACATTTAAATCACCCGATCGACTTAATAATAGTTTAGAGAATCGTCGTAGTAAAAGTTTTGAAGAACGCGAAGAAGAATATGAGAAAGTCCGTAGACGGATTTTCAATCGAGAAGTATAAAATATTATTATTTTTTTTTTTTGAAAAAAATTGTTTATATATATATTTTAAAGTTGTTGCGTCAAATGCACGATGGTGGTGGCAGTTCAAATGATGATTTCGAATGGACTGAGATACCATGGACAAGTACTGATGATCCATCAAGATTCCGTTTACAATTACCGGAACAACATCGAGGACGACATTCAGGAAAACTAATAAAAGTTGATAATATTTATAAATTGATTTGTTTTTTGTTTTTTTTTTTAGCAAATAATATTTGTTCAATTTTAGGTTTTATCGGAAGAAACTGGTGAAACTTTACGTCCGTATGTAGCCAAAAGTTATAGTTTCGGTGGTTATGGTACTGGTTTGAATCGTGGTGATAGTGTTGTTTCAACACACAGTGCCGGTCCTAGATTATTAACAAAACAAGGTGAATTTTATAATAAATTGTTTATTTTTTGTTCGTGTTTTTAAATAATAATTATTCAATAGATATATTTTTAGATTCTGGTGCTAGTAGTGTTTCATGGCGTTTAAGTCCATCAAGTTCTGGTTATAAATCACAATCGCAAATGTCTGAATCTGTAACACCATCACCAACATCGACACCACATTTGATTGGTGAATCATCACGACAAGATTCCGGTATAAGTGATGATAATAATAAAAATGGTCAAGAATCGATTGTTTGGGCTGTTACTGATATACAAAGTGTACCAAAAGGCAGTATTATTATCAATCCACAAGTAAGAATTTTATTATTATTTGTACAAGTGTTCCAATTGAATAATGACAATTATCATTAGACCGGTGAACCAGTTAAGAATGAAGATGGTAGTTTATATCATTACGATCCGAATAATCCGCCACTTGGTATTACAACAGCTCTAAAGCCACCACCATCTCCTAGAAAGAAAGCAAGCTCTCCACAACGATCCAATAATAATAACAATAATAATAATAACAGTGGTAATAATGAACGATCTCAATCGCCTAATAATATTAGTAATAATAATAATAGTGATAGTAATAATTGTAATAGTAATATTACTAATAATAATAATAATAGTAATACCTCTAATAATAGCAAGAAGCGATCTTCTAAATATTCCCTACATTATAAATCACACTTAACAAATAGTTCAACAAGCCCAAGTTTGCCTTATTCACCACCATTACCTATTCTACAACAACAACAACAGCACCAACAACAAAGTCGCAGCTATCAATATATAGAGAATTTACCATCACAATATCCAATTTATAGTCCGACAATACAATCAGGACCAATTCCTGATCCTAATACTGGTAATAATGGTGTTGCAGTTTATCAACAACCATGTTTTGTTTATACAACACCATATGGTGTACCAGTTTCACAACAATTTGATGGACGAATGGTAATTATATAGATAATCTTTTGTGTGTGTGTGTGTGTGTGTGTGTTTGATTTTCAAAAATGATTTGTCTTGTTTAGGATGCAATACAAGATATTGGTACAACTTATTATATGAGTATTCCTGATAATACAACAACATATCAACAACAAAATCAACAATCAACATATTGGAATCAACAACCAATTAGTTATTATCAAAATCCGCAAACAAATCCGAATCGATTTCCTCTTCCTGTACAACCACAAGGACAGACAAGTAGTTTATTTAATTGTAATTAGTTTTTTTTTTTTGAAAAAAATGTTTTTGCTCTTTTTAGGTTATGTAACAACATTTCCACAAAATTTTCTCCCACAAAATAATCAACCTGCTCCACTATTACCACAACCACCACCACCACAAAATACTGATTTAGTGCCAGTATTTCCTCCACAACAAGTACAGGTGATTTATTCAACACAACCACCACCGCCTCCACCACCATTACCACCTACACAACAACCTCAACAAAATCCTTCGATAATATATCCAAATCAATCGAATATTGTTTATACACAAAATCCTGTCTATCCAACAACAACAGCAATGTATCAACAACAATATCCACAAAGTACATCATCGACTCCAAATAGTTGTACATCAACAACATTTACTGGACAATTGTCCGAACAACAAACAAATGTTATGCAAATAACACAGAATTTGGCACAAATGAATTTTTTATCACATCAACAAATCAATAATGGTCCAAGTGGAACAATAAATAATCCGAATTATAATCCGAAAATGTTACCATCATCTTATGATATACGTCAGAAAAATTATAATTCCAAATTTGGTGGGAAATTTAATAATAATAATTCAACAAAATTTCTAATAAATTCTAGTCAAAGTAGTAGTACAGGAGGTACAAATTCACCAGCAACAACAGTTATACCTAATTATTGTCAACAACAAAATATCTATCGAACACCATCTGATACGCCACCAAATCAATTTGGTTATGGACCGAATTATCAAATGTCTCCGATGCTTTTCCGGCAGGTCGGTGTTAAATTTGTTTATCTCTTCAATGATCACCTATTGCTTTTTTGTTTTTTTTTTAGATGAGCAATACACCTGTCACAAATAGAAGTAGTAGATCACCAACACCTGCTAGTGATAATATACAACAATATTTTGATAAGCAGCAACAACGAATACCAGCTATGCCACCTACACCGCATACAATTTATCATGGAATGCCTTACGTTATACAACGTAAGATTGAAAATTTCCTCAATTGATTTTATAAAATTATTTAATTTTTTTTTTTTTAGCAAATGACAACCGAATAATACCAGGTCGAGGTCAACCTAATGCTTATCGACAACAATCGATACCATCTACTACCAGACAACAACAACAACAACAACCAAATTCGGACAACCGTAATCATAGAAATCGGAAAACAAAGTAGTAATTATTAATTATTGATTATTGTTGATGAATGAATGTTCGTATTGTAGGGGAAAATTAACGTCAATAACAACAACAAATGGAAAGACAGTATAATTTTTTTTTTTTGTGTAAAATAAAATAATTGTTGAGAAATATTTTAATTATGTTTTTGAAAAAATTGAAACAAAAAAACAAAACAAAATGTCCTGCCCCATTTTATATAATTATTGTTGATGAAATAAGGTAAGAAGTTCCTTTATTTTCGTTATTGTGATATTATTTTTTGTTTGATTTATTATTGTTTTGCAATAATTCGCACAAATATTGAATTTTGATTTGGATTATCTGGAATTTTTAGAAAATTGCAAAAAACTCTTACCTTCTTCAATGTATGTGTTAATTTTTGTGGGCCTGTTGTTCTTTAAATATACCATAAGACAATCTATTTTGTTGTATCTATTTAACGATTTTTAAAAATGTTGAAATAATAATAATAATAAGATAAATGAAGGGTCCATTTTAGGTGTACACATTTTTTGTATTTCGAATATTTGGCCAGAAATGTGTTCAACTAAAACAAAACATACGAAATTTCCCTATTTGTTTGTCTTTGGATGTATTTCGATGGCAGTTGTTCTCGATTTGTGTGTAAAGAGAAAAAATTATATTCATAAACAATTATTTGATGGTGGTGTTTTTTGTTTTTTTTTAATTTTAGGTCAACAATTCTATCAACCATTTTGATGAAAGAAAAATGTTTCATTTGTTTATTGTTGCAGTTGTTGTTGTTATTATTATTATTATTGAGTATTATTAACTTTATTATTATTATTATTAGAATTAATAAAGAAAAAATTGGAAGTGACTTCTGGATATGGTTGTTGATCTAAAATTTTTATTGTAACCGTTCAGATATTCCATCCATTTCTAGAATTTTTTCCAATAATGAAAAAAATCAAAAAAGCTGAAATTCCGAACAAAAAACTGGAACAATTTCACAATTACTGTAAAAATTTTAATGTTTATAAAGTCAATTACAG
>JAZBGX010002126.1:0-14354 GCA_037414775.1 Zonitis immaculata | reverse complement strand
AATACATTGTGTTTATGGAAATTTGGCCGTTCCAAGTCAAAAAATACGCTATAACAGGAAATACGTAATAACCAAGTACGCTATAACCAACTTCGACTGTATATATATATATATATATATACCATCATATTTTGAAACTATATTCATTTGAATAAGAGCAGTCAGAAATGTCAACTTCTGTTTGATAAGAAATATCTTCCAAATTTCGTGGACGAAGCATTGTAGGACTGTGCACCTCCATATTCTACAATTACATGCTATTGTAAGGAGTTTTTGTGTTGAGTATTTACACCTGCAAAAATGTGAAAAGAGTCGAACAGCTAGTTTTAAATGACCAAATAGTAACAGTTTAACAGGGATCTTATACGGCAGTATTCATGAGTTTCTCAGCGACAAACTTCACATGAGCACGTTATCTCCACGTTGGCGAATCAAAATGTTGACCACCAAGCAAAAGAGGCAACAGGTCGACATTTCAATGGACGGGAGCCGAATAAGTTACGAGGGCTGCAATTAGACAAGAGGGTTTCAAATCACTTGAACGCAATCCTATTTTCCAGATTTAACTTCCAGTGAGTTCAAACTCTTTCCTTACATAAAGCAGCAGCTGAAGGGTAAGACGTTTTGAAGACATTAGCATGAAGAAGACTGCTGTATGGGCATTTTGGAAAATGCATAATTTTTTCAAAAGGAATTCGTGCTTTAGAGAAGAGATGGACCAAATCTATTGATTTGTTGATTGTGAATAAATAGGAAAATTAATTATATTATATCTGATAAAAATTGTGTTTTATATCAATTATCATCACTTTTTCATCATCCCTCGTATATGGTAGTAGGGTAGTCGTCGACAAATACAATTTCGTGCATTTAGAAATTATTCGTTTATTGTTATTTCAATTAGTCATTATTAGAAAATTTGCAGTTGATGTTCAAATGTTCCAAATTTAACTTAATAATAGATTGTGTGTATTGCACGAATACGTTTGGTAATTCTGAATATTGTAAATTCCACGAAAATTAACGGTTTTATGTTAATTAAACTGGAACAATGTTTATTGAATGTACAAGTTGAATATTCCGTTACTGATAGTGAAATTGTTACCAATCGGATAAACTGAGAAATTCGTAGCTTCGAAATAATATCGGAAAAACGTATCTACTAATACACTGCTTTTCAGTGCTATAAATCTGTTTTTTTATATTTTGCGTCTATAATAGCGTTGTTGGAGTAACAAGAGGAGTGCTTTAATGAAAAATGAGTGCTTTAGATATTAAAGCACTCTTTTTTGGGTACTTTAATAGCTGGTAAAATAAGGTTAGCAGTTTGTTCATATCCAATGTGATTAGTATTACGCTGAACAAAAGACAGCGTTGGAAATCTAGTTACTACCAGCTGCCGCAAAATTCCCCAAATTACAAGTAGAAAATACTGTACAAAAAACTTGTTTCAAAATGGAGAATTCCTGCACTCGACCATTGAAAAACTCGCGCTGCGCGCTTGTTTTCCAAACTTTGTCTCGTGCAGGAATTGTCATTTTTTGAAAGTTATTTTTTTAATGGACTATTTTAAGATATAAGCTCTAAAATTCCAAATATTTGAATTAATTTACTCCAGAATTCCTTGTTTATTTAGAATTATCAATTTGCAGGAACTTAAAGTACCCAGGTTCCCTTATGTTCATAAAACGATTAAAAAGAGAATTTTAGTCAAAATTTTCAATATTTAAAAATGCTATTTTGAATATTCCAGAAGCCGCAGCCGTGACTATTCATTCGACGTACGGCTTCACAGCGAGCTTTTCCGTTGCTGATCTTACCATGAACTTCTACGTATCTAGAGAATAATTGTCCATATTTGCGTGGCTTATCCATAAATGAATCTGGCTGTCATGATATTAATTAAAATTTTGAAATCTTCTGTGGAAAAGGAAATATTTAAATTAATTTTGGGAATACGGGAAAGTTTCTTGTGGGTATAACAGTTTATGACAGTCAGTAACGGGAGAACTTCCCGCCAACCGGTATGTCAGACGAATAGACAGAGCTTTTATAAAATCATCATTTTCATCAAAAGTTCTGATACTCCAGTCCAATGAGGCAAAAAGATGAGTCAACCTTGGAATGAAAGATGAGAAGCTGTAAAATAGTGTAAATTCTAATTTTGAGACTTGTTAAGCTAGCACCTAGAGTTTCATAAAACATCATGTTTGCTGATCAAGCGATAATTAAGACCCAACATGGTACACTCAGGTAGAAAATGAATAGTGGGGACGTAACTCTGCGAGATAGTCGACCACCAAATTATTAGTTGTAGCGTCGCGATGTGTATCAACTATTTCTTTGGTTTAATGCAATTTAACTATCAAGAAACAACAATACATTACTAAACTGTACGGTTCACATTAGAATGGAATGTGCTGCTTACTGTTCTGATAGGCATCTCCTACCTATTAAGTTAACATACTCATCTTACAATCAGTTAAGCGCTCCTGGTCTTCGCACTCTATCTCATCAAATATTGTCCAAGACCAATGTGGTGGAGAATTTGTTGCTCTACAATTTTTATAATAATTGCAAGAGTCATTTAGAGCACAGACAACATTTACAAATGACGAAATTGTACAAACTTTGGTCTTGAATATCTTGAGTAGGATAAAAGTGTTTCTATGAGACTTTGCATAGCTAACATAAAATGTCGATATATAGAGCTTATTCATACAAATTTGCAGCTCATTATCTTCCATTCCAAGGTTGAAACCTCATTTGACTGGACTAATTGTAATTTATAGGATTTTCAGGAATTTTACGAAAGAATAAAGGTTTCTATTCTACACAAAAAAAAAGTTATAGAATTTACTCAACATAGAACTGTAAGAATTTTGAAAAATCAAGCAAACTGAAAAACATAGAACAATTCTCTACGGTAATTAAAGATGAATCTTCTGTATTTTTTCTGATCACCCAGTTTTCTCCTTACAAAATCCCATGTTTTACCTTTAGTGGCATAGAAATACGAGCTGAACTATATCCACTTTATAAAACACTTATACCTACATTTTCAATTTGAATATTGAAATTAGAATTCTGAAAATTTGAGAAATTTATTATTAATAAATACGATAAAATTTCAAACTAAAAAAAGCAAACATCAACTATATTTGTGCGTGAATGGCAAGGCATTAATGTAAGTGAAAGCCAACTGAAAACTCCAACCAGACTGAAAATAAGTGAGGGTGGGAAGACGTAAATTTAGACTATAAGATTAACTCGCAACCAGTTACTGAAATATTGAATGTAATTTCGCATTATTTTGGAATCATTTCATTTAGTTATCCATAACGAAAACAACATCACCATCGAATTTATTATAATTATAATTTTAAAAAAAAAACACCAATTTCAGTGATTTAAAAATTAAAATAGCTAAAAAAAAAACTGTGTTTGTGTAATAATTATTATTCAATATTGTGGTTTGGATTTTTTTTTTCAGTTTAGGAAAACTATATAAAATTTTATGGTAGAAATTGTGTTCTATCCGGGAAATTCTAGTGTCATGTTGGAAAATTGTTTTGTTTGTTTTTGTGCGTTACCTGTTGATTCTTGTCGTATATGCGCGATGGTCGAATTTCCACATAATACTAACACAATTCAGGTGAGTGCTGACATTTCAACTATTGTACACGCCACTATATTTATTTTATTTGCCTTTTTTCTGTTTTTATTTTTTTTTTTACCCCAAAATATGCCATTTAATTCCGGTAAAAGTTTCTTGAACTATATAATAATAATAATAATAATAATAATAATAATGTGCGTGTTTTATTTGTATCCACAATAATAGGTTGACTTAGGTCAGGATCCTTAGCACTATATACACAAATACCAAATTCCATAATAATAATAATAGTGGACATAGTTGTAATAATGAACGACGTCCAAAAATGGTAGCGCTTGTAACTTGTAACGCTTTATAATAATTTTCCATCATGCGGAGGCAGCGAAAAAAAAAATTATAAATTAAACGAAAATAGATTTTAAGAACATTTTGAAATTAATATTATAATCATTATTATTATTATTATTATTATTATTATTATTATTATTATTATTATTATTATTATTATTATAAGCTACACCTTCTCAATCCATACAATTGTGAATCCGACTGTCGGAATATTAACACTGTGTTATTTTTAGAAAGCCCCAAACACTTAGAGTTGTAACTATGCTGCGAGGATTATTTTAATTTTATCGCAACTAAATTTGAGTTTTATTTTATTTTTTTCTGATGTGTGTATAGAGAGAGAAATCTCGAATATTACAGATCTATACAAATTCTCTCTAATTATATAGAATGGCGTAATATGGGTATGCCATATCTTTTTCTTCTCTCTTTTTCTTGTTTTTTCAAATGAACAACTTTAAATTAGATTTAACGACTTTTTTGAAATTTATCATCATACGCTTTTATTATACACACACACACACACACATACATGTACATCTACATACAAGAGAACCGAAATAAATTTGTTTTCAATATAGTTATTTGAAATTATAATTATCATATGTTTGTGTGTGCTAATTTTTATAAATGCTATAAATAATTTAAGGATAATATATATCGTTTTATCCGTTATTATTGTCAAATGGTAATTCAGATTTTTGGCTCGCACATCTCTAAAGTTTTGTTTATTGAAACAAATCATTTCCGTTAAACATCAATTGATCAAATTAGATATTTCGAGTTTTTTGTTAATTAAATCCATGTCAATGACCTATAGTTTTGTTTCATTAATTTATTCCTTTGTTATCCAAAAAGGATGACACAAAAACCGTCCCTAATTCAAAATCTTCATCGACCCAACTATATATACAAACAAAAATAATAATAAAGGTTGTTGTGTTTTGTTTTTTTTTGGTGTCCATTGACCGTTAGAATGTCCCTTCTATTGTCTACCAATTTGAATAAAACAAAAAAAAAGCCGTTTCGGAATATCGAAAGTAACGCGTTCCCATGTCACCCGTTTGAACGAAATCGTGTTGCAAAAACTTGCTCCCGGCTTTTGTTTTGAAAGCACAACAACTAAAACTCACTTGATCCTTTCTAAGTATTAGTAGTCGTAGTAGTAGAACAAAAAAATACTAAACACTAACACATTCAAAAAATATATTTATATTTCTGTTGTCCAGTTTTTCAAAACTGAACAGAGCCCTAAAGGTCTCTAGTTTTAAGGTATATAATATATAACATCGATCAATGCTACCGTATATGTGTATGTATATATGTATTTAGTCTGAGTTTCCTATGGTTAAATCGCAGCTGACCCACGGACATATGTTAATTAATATTGTCGAGGTGAAATGCACGAGGGGATGATGATGATGATGATCGTTTGCATATTAAATAGGTTTAAACGTTTATTTTATTTTACCCGTCTTTTTATTATAAAAGAAATTGTTGTAAGTTTCTATTGTGTGACAATCGAATAAAATATAGAATGGAAATAGAATAAAATGAACATCAGTGAAGCGACAGTGTTTAATTAGCGAAACCTCCATAGATTGTAAGTAATCGGTCTTCCTTAGTGACTAATGAACTTCTTGATTACAACACACACATATATATATAGGTATATAGCCCAGTTTCACAATATTCTTGTGTCCTCCACTATGACATCACACAATGCCTTCGGGAATACTCTCGACAATGGGAATTAATTCATTATGTGTCGCGCTACATTGTAAATTATGTTTCTATGTGTAGGTTTCCTATATACCTATATAGGTATATAACTATATATGTATTTGTGTTGATATGTTGGCTTCTGTTGTATACATTCACCAGTTTTGCACCCACACCACACTATAGTTCGACTACAATTAAAAACGAAAAGAATTATAGCAACTTTTGTGTAAAACGACAGACATAAGTAAAAGCAATTCGAATTCATAAGTAAGAGAATTGGATAATTAGAAACCTACCTACGATAAAACCTCGACGTCTACCTTAGAATGGATATACAGAAAGAAAAAAAGAAGAGAGGCATTTTCAATGACAAAATTGAGACTTTCCTAAGATTTTCAGAAGTATCAAGCTTGTAAAGTTGTCTTAAGAAAAATTGTGGCAGTATTCAAATTACGCGGTACTTGAGTGGCAAAAGAAGATACAAAATATTTCAAAATATTCTGGAATCCATACTACTACAGACAGAAAATGTGGGAGTAAAAAAACAGCATGTTTGTACCTCTTGAGTCTCCACTTTTAAGGTTTCGACTTACGCGGAACCATTTAGCCGCGTCACTCGAGGAGTACCTGTATAAATAAAAAAAAATACCTTGGGAACTGTTTCAATTCTAACTATCTCATTATCTCTGGTATTGGGGCCAAGCTCAAGATCCTGATTCTGAACGATATGCGAGAGTTGCAAGAGCAATAAATATTGATATTTCATGCTACAACTCATTTGAAAAGAAGAAAATAAAGACTATTGATTAACACTATAGACCAATACTTCAAGTACTTCGTTCATATTTCGAATTTCAATACGTACAATAAAAAAAATGTCCATTTTTATCGACAAATAGATCAATAAATGCTTGATAAAACTTTTATTCCCTGAAAGTCTCCGAAATCAGACAGTCTGTCTTCGTGCACTGAGAGAAACTTTAAGTCTCTCAACCAGAGTCTATCAAAGACTATGGGAGACTACGAGAGAGTTTCAATCTGTCTATGAGAGACCTATAGTTTCTCAACCAGAGTCTACCAGAGACTATGGGAGACTACGAGAGTGTTTCAATCTCTTTATGAGGGATCTTTAGTCTCTCAATCAGAGACTTTGACTATCAATTTCGTCTGTGAGAGATTGGAATTCTGAAATTGAAAATTGTTATATTATGAATCATTATTTTATCGAAATTTTATTAATCTTGTGATTGCTGATCTAGTTGCTGCTGCTGATTTTGTTGTTGTTGCTATTTTAAGCTTTGGTTAGACTTTATTTTTTTGTTCGATGTAGAAGGGTGCAAGCGCTTTCTATTCGAATAGTTGATTGAAGTGAGCAAATACCCAATGTCTCATTTGAAGACTAAAATGAGTCTCTCTCTTTAAAAAACTGCAATAGGTAGTAGGAGACAAAAAATCGAATTTGGAAACGGTCAGAGACTGTGAGAGACCACGAGAGACGATCAGAGAGACTGGGAGAGATTCTTATAGAGACTCTCGGAGACTGGAAATTTTACCCTGGGAAGCTAATAAAATAAGTATAGTTATAGTTCCGAAACAATCTTAAGCTCAGTTGAATTCAGAATTAAAACTCAATTAAAATAGCTTTTGATGATTGTAGGAGTAAAATGAATTTTAAAAAAAGTTACTATACTTATTATAAAGTAATTTTTAATTTTTCTATCAAAAAATGTCCGGTTGTCTTGTATTACAAAAATTTTAATAAATTATAATTATCTAATTACATGTACAATTATTTTAACATTAATATTAGTTGAGCGTTGGATTTAATATAAATATAAATATCTTGATGTCACGCTAGAAAATATCATATCAAGATGATGATGATGATGATAATAATTAAGATGATCATTTGGATAGTTCCAATTGAACACACTTAACTACCTTATTAAAATTACAATGAATTAGGTAACTTTGCTTCTTATTTGAACATAAATTTAATTTAATGTGCTAATTGTTCGAACAAATTGTTCCACATCTAATTAAATTATAAGAAAATAGGAGAAACGGTCAGTGATCATATTTGGAATAATTATTCTCGTGAAAATAAATAAATTAAAGAAACAATAGTGGTATTATAGTGTGTGTTTCGAGACTTGCCTTTATTTACTTTTAATTTAGTTTTGTAGTCTCACAACAACAACAAGGGTCGTCGAATTAATTCCAACGACGACAAAAACAACAAAACAGATTAATAAGTGTTAATTTGGACTTGGAACATTTAATTAAATTAGAACTATTAGTTATGTTTTGTTTATTTATTGCAACCCATCAACAAACAAACATATCCTATATTATTATTATTATTATTATTATTTTGTTTTGTTAATTATCTGTAATTTTTTGCGCTTTATTTTATTGAATTCATCTCGCTCTATCGATGATTATTGTTATATTATTTGATTGAGGACGTAACGTTTCAATAAACACGAACAATTCATCTATTGTCGTCATTATTATTATTATTATTGATTGATTACATTTTTAATTATTTTGGAATTGGGTGAATCTCGATTAATTTCGAACGTAAATATCAACTTAATTAAACTAATTTGTCTAATCAAATGCAATTAAGTTTATTTGCTCAAAACAAGTGCTACCCACTGTGACAAAATTAACTATATATTAAACAAAATACGAAATTAGATTGTTTGTTTATGTGGTAGATAGGAGGAAAAAAAAATTTGATGAAATTAATTGTGTTTCTCATTAAAAAATAGTCTGATTCAAGGTGAATAATTAATTTCCCCCTCTAATCTATAAATGGAAGTTGTTGGAGGGCAAAAACGACAACAACAACAACACACAATTACTGATATTGCATGGGAAATTATTGTGTGGCAATTTGAACAATATTTTAATAACAAAAAATGCAGCCTCTTCTTCATCTCTATTCCAATTTGAAATAAAATAATTTTCAGCTGTTTGATATAGTGGTGGTATAATTTGTTTGGGTTGATGAAGACGGCGTTGTGGGAATTGATGTGACTTTAATCAATGGCTGATCACCAACCACCAACACTTAGAAGATGAAGCGAAAAAAATAAATAAATAAAGAAAGAAAAAGAATAGAGCAAAGAACCTTTAACTCAATCACAAGTTTTCACGATCTACAGCGGTCACATATTTACCCGACTAATAGATATCTATGTGTATTTGTGTGTGACGTAATTGCGCCCGATTGTGTCGTGACGTCACATTCTCTCCCTCTGGAGGAAAGCGCCGCGACGTCTATCCCTTAATTATTAATTAAATCATTTATTTTTTTTTAGTGGTGGTATTATCGGTGGATGTTTTTTCTATTTGATTATTCAATTTTAATTATCGAGGCATTCATCTAATGAACAATTGAATTAATTACAGGATGTGACGTGTAGTTGTTTTATATATTATGAATAATAAAATATCGCGTTTTGAATTTTGGGCAAATTGCCATCGAATGTTGATTCACGCTACAAAATTAGTGATAAGTAGTCCATTATAACAAATAAAAAAAATTGTTCGAAGCAACCGAAAATAATTACACAATAATTCATCCCTCAGAAAAAATTCAAGAAAATTGCCAAAAAAACAAACTTGTCTATACTATTAGAATTCATTAAATTTAATATTGGTTAGGTTGTTTATAGATATATATATATACATATATATAATTAAAGGACCGAATTATAAGAATAATATGATAGAGGGACAAAAATGACGATGACGCCACAATTGTTTCTCTTTTTTCTTTATATATTTTTTATTTTCGTCTATCAACCCTAAGGCGAACACGTCAAAAATAATTTCCTTTTGGTAGTAATTTATGTTTTAATCAGTTGGTGGTCACGCAACGCTAATTACCCCTACGTGGGCCGTTAGTGTTTGCTGCACGTCTGGCTAGATCTTTTGTTTAGTCTAACCCAAAATAATAATAATAATAGCAATAATAATAATAAGCGAGATAGAGAGAATGACCTACCATATGGAATAAGCTATACGGATAATTATTATACTATCTCACTCTATTTTATTATGTTTTTGGCTTTTAGTAACAATAGTAAACATTTACTAAAGAAATCGCTAAAACCGATATTGAGGGCGGTTAACACAAAAACGAGACAAAACAAAAACAAAAAACACAAAAACTACGGTGGCTAGATAGATGCAATAATCGACCATTCATCCCCTATGGTTTGAGACCTAGATCGAAATCTGGCCTATAATCTGAAACTAGGACACAGGACCGGCTCTGTACAAAATTAAAATCTCAAAGAAAACAAACAGTGCATCTCAAACTATTATTGTCAGACAATTTGGTGAATTCGCTTTAACCAACAGAAAATTAATTAACAGGTATATAGAATATATAAATGATATGTTTTATTTACTTGCGTGTTTATTGAAAACTTTTGTTCTATAGACGTTTATTAAACGAAATCACATCACCTATAATTACCAAATAAAAAACAAAAGCTCCATTTGCATTGATAATAACTGAAAATATCTTGTATATTAAAATCGATAACTATCGATATTCTTAATAACAGGGTTGGCTCTTGTACGATTTGTAAAATTGTTTGCTCGAATCGTACACCTTTCTATAAATTATTTAATTATGACTCGGCAGTTTTTTGCTTTTTCCGATTGTTCAATCTTATAAGAATTTCTAAATTTCTAATCACAGTGAGAAAGGTTTCATTTATTCTTAATTAATTATTTTTTGTACAATAATATTTGAATTTCCATTTTAAGAAATATGAAAATTTGTTTTGATTAAGTCAGCACCACAATTGTTAATTAAAACAGGAAAATTCAGTAAGCTCAGTATGTTTTATTGCGGCACAGAAGAAAAACTAGCAAGAACCAGAGAACACTAATAAGATTTCCGATTTTTTTGGAATAATATTTTGATTTTTCCTTAAAAATCTAATTTTAATTAAAATGTACAGTAAAACCTCCTTTAACCCACATCACACATAGCTGGACATCTCCCAATGGAGGACAATTTACAATTTCTAGAAGTACTAATATTTGAATTTCATAAGAGCAAAACCACGCGTCTATTGGAAGGACGCGAGCAATAGATCTTTAATAAACAATAAAAAATGTGCCTGCTTTAGCCAGATACTTTCTGATTCCTGAAACTCTTATGAATAAATCCTGATATTTAAAAGGTCCAATGGCGGCGCTCCTTGTTTCCAAAAGACAACACCACAATATTTATTTCACTGTATTTTTTTTTTTGAGAAGTTTTTCCTTATTACAAGCACACTTGATAGCTCTGAAATTCTTTAAGTACGCGAAGTCCAACCGTACAGTGCGGATGAGAGATCCTCACATTGCCAATGACAACCCAGAGCAGTTTTCTGTAAGTTCTAGTAAATACCTGTTTCAAATAAAACCTCTCTTGGGCGGAAATCTCTCCCTCGAACAAACTTTTTTTTTGTTTTCCCGTAAGTGTTCCAATCAATATTTACTTTATTATAAACTACAGAAAATCTTTTTAATATGTGAATATTTTAAATACGATTTAATACTAGGATGAGCTAGGAGTCGTCTCGAAAATGGAGAGAAACGAAGTCAGAGAATAGTCATAAATTACTTCTGTCTGAAGTTTGCAGACATGCTGGTTAATTGTGGTACTGTGCTCCTCCATATCATGCAGTTGCACGCTGATGCAAGGAGCTCAAACTGGTTAGATTACAGTCATGAAAGATGAGCACCACGATGGACGATCATACACGTCTCACAACTTTGAGAATAGGGAGAATGTCAAAGATCTAGTTCTTGCCGATCGAAGAGTGAGGTTACAGGGATCTCATAAAACAGTGCTTAGGGGATCTATAGCGAAAAACTTTACATAGACAAGGCTCCCCCAATTTGTGTACCCACAATGTTAACCTCCGAATTTCTTAAAAAAACTACTCTAAAATTTGTTTCCAAGTCATAGATTGTTGTTCAATTTCAAGATCGAAGTGATGGATCATCTAGCTCTGGTTGATTTTCACAAACTAAGTCAAAAATCTATCCGGATCAGTAAGATAATATTTAAGATCTGCTCTTGAACAAGAATCTATGACTTGGAAACGAATATCGTCACTAACACCCAAAAAACTTCAAAGCCTTGAGCTCTGCACGAGCGACGAATTTGCACACAAAGTCAAAGTTGTGATCGCTACGATTCGCTTCCAATTACTTGAGCACTCATCGTATTCTACAGATCTAGCTCTTGGCGATTCCTATCTCTTTTCTCTGCTCAATGAACTGCCCACGGAGGGAGCAAGAAATTTGAAGACAATGGTGAGGTGATAAGTCAAATTAAAGTTTCCTTTCAAGCAACTCATGCTTCAGAGAAGAGATGGATCAATGTGTGGATTTGTTGAGAGCTACGTTGAACAATAAATTATAGGAGTATCTTTTTTTAATAAAAATTCTGTATTACCAATAGTATGTTTAGCTCAAATCTTCAGGTCTTACTGATCTAAAATAATTAAAATTGTATTTCAATAGCTCTTTAGATATCGAATAGAATTGAGAAATATTTGATAACTTATTTAAAAATTATGATTTCATGTTCTATTTTTCAATTTTCAAGGGAAAACACATGATTCTATGGAAAACTAAGCAGGAATTATTGAAGTTCAAGACAATAGTTTTCATAAGTTCAGATATTTACAAAAACAAAAACAATGGATAGGGAATTGTCGTTATATATTCACAACCATTACGACCACCACCAATAGCAACACCCATGGAAGTATGTGAAATTGATAAAATAATACACGCCCTTGATATTGCGAGTAATTAAATATCTTAAACTTAATTCAAAGTTTGCATGTTTGCTACAATATCTCACAAGTTTATTATCTGGCTCATTTATTCATTTATTTATTCCAAAAACGGAACCATCCATATTCAATTAAAGTTGCTTGTTAATTTATTTATAAATTCATTATTTTAATAGATTTTTTCTCTCTCAAAATTCATTTATAGTCAATTTATGGAAATTTCAAATCGTATCCAATTTAAATAATAATGTTACAGTTTTTCCAGTTGATAATCATTAGACGAAACGTTAAACGAGTTCCTGGTTAATTACAGTTTATAGAACAATAGTATAATATAATAGAGGATAATTATTGAGTTTTTATGTTTTACAAAATTGACATGACATAGCGTGTATGTATGGAAAAAAAAATAACCTAAAGTTTTGATGATAGATTTCAAGACATTTGTGCTTCACACTTCGATTAACATAAACTAAAAAAAATACAACAACAACAGCAACCAAAACTCTCTCTCACAATAGAAAATTATAATTAGATATTGTCGCATTTTTACATACATATAACATTAATTGTTGATAATTGTTCATTTTCCACTATGTATAAACCTAATAATTGTAGAATTATAACAATGACTTATAAAATACAATAATATCATAATAGCAAACAAGATATTTTTTCTAAGAATTTAAAGAGAGATTTTGCAATAAAACAATTATATTTTAAAATTAATGTTGTAGTCATTGTTGGTATGCCAAAATTTAATGGAAATGTGGGTGTATTTTAACGAAAATTAAACAAATAAATGTTTGTTTCCTTGATGAGAAATGAAGGTTATAAAAAATGTCGCCTATAATTAAAAAGGAAGACGCGATTATTTCTTTTTATAATAATGACAATATTTGTAGGTGGTGATTTATTCGCTATACTTAAATTTTTGCGTATTATAATTTAAAGAAAAATATTTGATATGTAAAAAAAAAATTATAAATATAATATGAAATTTAGTGTGTCTCAATTTATTTTAAGAGTCGACGAATTAATAAAATATTATAACTTGACTTGAAAATTTTCGCTAGCTAACTAAAAATAAAGAAGTCGAAATTTTACAGCATTCGTTAATAAAAATAAAAATACATAAATATATATACTTAAAGCTGTAAATAAGCAATTTGGCAACTATACAACTATTCTAATGAGTGGATTTCTTAATTATTTCGCATTCACGTCATTCGGTTTTTTGTTTTTGGTTTTGTTTCGTTTCAAATGTATAATTAATTTTTGTTTGTTTGTTTTTTCGGTTTCGAGATTTAATTTCCATTCGGTTGGTTTAATATTAAAGATGAATTTCAGTGAAATTATTTTGGACGGTTGGTAATTTCCCATGAGTCTTAAAAATCAGGATTCTATACACAAATAACAATAACATCTCTCCACATTCTATAATTATTCATCCCATTATAATTATCATCAGTCCAGTGACATAAAATGACCTCTTGCAATCGCCCATTATAACTACTCCCTATCTCTACTTATATTCATATTGATCATAAATGAATTGTACAATCATAGTATAAGTCGTGTATATATTATATGTATATAATATAAATTCTATTATGATGCAAATAAGGTGAAACACTATTGCCCAAACCAGGTGTTTGTTATTTTCGGACTGGACTCTACCTATTCTCTTTTCTAAATAGAAAAACAAGGAGAATAAATAATAATAATAATAATGATAATAAAAGAGAGACTGCAAAATTTCAGTTACAGTATTAATATTTGCATTTGCATGCAATTATATTCGAGAATCCGTGTGAAAATATTAAATTATCTAA
>JAZBGX010002125.1:0-11305 GCA_037414775.1 Zonitis immaculata | reverse complement strand
AATAGTTTTATGTCTAACAATATTCTATTTAATATCGACCGAACCTGAAAAAGAACAAGCCAATCAAGGGGCCAATGTAGTCGATATTAAGAATGAATTAGAAAATAATATAAATAATATCAATAACGAGAATAATAATGAACAAAATAATGAGAATCAAGTATTAGAAGAACCAAATGGTGTTGATTCAATTGATACAGGAAAAAATCATGTATTATTACCACCGAAAATTGAGAATCGTTTTATTGGACCAACAACAAAACGTCAACAAGCTGTTGTTGATGCTTTCAAACATGCATGGAAAGGTTATAAACAATATGCATGGGGACATGATCATTTAAAACCAATATCAGAAACATATAATGATTGGTTTGGTTTAGGTTTAACAATTGTTGATTCAATCGATACAATTTATATAATGGGATTGAAAACTGAATATGAAGAAGCCAGAGATTGGATTGATAAACATTTACATTTTGATATTAATCGTGATGTTAATTTATTTGAAGTTACAATTCGAGTTTTAGGTGGTTTATTAAGTATTTATCATTTAACTCATGATAGTTTATTTTTAACAAAAGCGGTAATTTATTGCTTACGCTTTTATTTATTTAAAAGAAATTATTGATTTGTATTTTTTTAATTTTAGACTGATTTAGGTGATAGATTATTGCCATGTTTCGATTCTGATTCAGGTGTACCATTTTCTGATATTAATTTATTTACAAGAAAAGCTCATGCACCGAAATGGTCACCTGATAGTAGCACATCGGAAGTTACAACAATACAATTAGAATTTCGCGATTTAAGTCGCATCACCGGCAATTCTAAATATGAAGTATAGTTTTTTTTTTTTTTAATAACCTTCAATAAATTATTGTGTAAATTTTAGGATGCTGTATCACGAGTTTCGCAACATATTCATCAACTTGAGAAAAAGGATGGTTTAGTTCCTATATTTATTAATGCGAATACCGGTCAATTTCGTTCGTATTCAACAATAACTTTAGGGGCACGTGGTGATAGTTATTACGAATATTTGTTAAAACAATGGATACAAACTGGGAAAACTATTGATTTGTATGTTTGATTATTGAATTTTCTCTAATAATTAAATAATTTGTTTCTTTCAAGTTTGCGAGATGATTATGTGACTAGTGTAATGGGAATGGAGAAACATTTAGCTAAACGTACAGTACCGAATGGTTTCTTGTTTCTAGGTGAATTATTAGTTGGTGGTAAAGATTTCAAACCAAAAATGGATCATTTAACGTGTTATCTACCTGGTACATTAGCATTAGGTGTACATAATGGTCTTCCCGATACTCATATGAAATTAGCTGAAGAATTATTAATAACTTGTTATCAAACTTATGCACAACAACCAACATTTCTAGCACCTGAAATAACGTATTTCAATATACAAGGTGAAAATTCGAATGATATTTATGTTAAATCGAATGATGCACATAATCTATTGAGACCTGAATATATAGAAAGTTTATGGTATTTATATCAATTTAGTAATAATCGAACTTATCAAGATTGGGGTTGGCAAATATTTCAAGGTTTCGAAAATTATACAAAAGTTAAAAACGGTTATACATCAATTGGTAATGTACGTAATCCAACTAATGTACGTCCAAAAGATAGAATGGAATCATTTTTTTTAAGTGAAACATTAAAATATTTATATTTGTTATTTAGTGATAATCCGAAATTATTAGATTTGGATAAATTTGTTATCAATTCAGAAGCACATCCATTACCAATTTATACAACGTGATTAATTTACTAACAAAATTTTTTTATTGAATCTAGTCGATTTCGTATAATTCTTTCCATTTATCGCCGATTTTCTACAAATTTTCCATTCAAATAATCATGAAATTTATACAGAAAATTTTTTACCGTACTTAAAATTTTATCAATAACGAATACGCAACATTCCCGTTAATTTTGGTTGGTGTGCTCTCTGTTTCAACAATAATTTTAATTTATTTTGAACGTGTTGAATGTGATAGTTAATAAATAATAATAATAATAGGTGATTATTGTGATGATAGAAGCTGGATTAAAATTATGGGATATTATTTTTATTTTCGAATTATTTTAATGCCACTTGTTAGATAAATGGTACATGCACTAGAAATTAGTAATCTTGATGCGCTCTTTTGTTTTTCGTTTTGTTAATTCAAATAAAAACTAAACTTTATAAAAAGTCGTTTTATTTTTAGAAAAATACTTTACAAAATACTTGATTTTATTTGTAATTATTGGCTATAAAAAAATTTGCAAAAATAATTATTGCACAATTTCGGGAGATTCACACAAAAAAATTTCGAGTGTCGAAACTATTTACAACAAATTATTATTAAAAAAAAAAAAAGAAGACAAAAGAAATATATCACATAATTGAACATCGACAACACTCATTTGTATAATACAAACAATTAACAATACAATCATCATAATCATCATCATTATCAGTATCTAAATCGAATTGATCTTTTTTCAGTTCACCATTAATTAGATTTTTATTACTATCATTATTATTATTATTATTATTGTTACCTTTATCGTCATTTAATGGTAATGTTTTATCATCATCTGAATAACGTCGACGTTTATCTGAATCGGGATTATTATTTAATGGTGATGATGATAAATCCGGTTGGTCTTGATCAACAATTTCATCTTTAATTTTATTATTATCTTTCTGTGATGGTTCAATTAATACAGAAGCTTGAATAATACCATCTTTCGATGTTGTTGGTGTTGGTGATGAACGTCCATTATCTTTTTGTTGTGGTGTTGTTGTATAATCGAATATATTATCATTTGTGAATGTTGTTGGCGAATCACCGGACATAATCGATCTAGAATCACAATCATAAAAAATATCCGATTTAATACTTTTTAATGAAATAACGTCCATTTCAACTAAATATCAAATTATAACTGAACGAAATTATTTTATAATAATTATAAAAAAAAAATAATGATTAGATTAAAAAAATAGTTTTGTATTTTGTCACTCACAACAAATATTGTATAACGTAAAGAAATGTTATGAATTCAATTAGCAATGATGATAAAGAAATCATCATTGTTTTGGTTTCGTTACTTATAAATAAATAAATAATATCAACGATAAACAAACGCTGAGTGGACCCCATCAACACAACAATATTACGTCTCTATCCTATTAATACAATTAAACCTTTTTTAAAAAAATAAAACCATCAATACAAAGATTTAATTTAGTTTAATTTATTAATAAACAGGATGCACCTACCGAATATATTGAAAGGCAAAACAATTTTGTTTGTGGTTTTTTCCTTCAAAAATTTTGATTGTTTTAGAACATTTTGTTGGCACGAAATTATTAAATTTAATTTATTGATTAAATAGACGACAAATACGTCAACATATTTTTTTTTTATAAAGTAAAATATTTATTTATTGAATAATAACGATAAATATGACTTATTGCAATGAAAAATTATTCATTTTTATTACTGTCATATTGTATTTATAATTTTTTGGAAATTTTGTGATATTTATACCTAATTGTATTGTATTGTGAGAATGTTTTCGCAATTATCTTCAAATTAATCACCAATTGCAGTAAGATTTGCAGAAATTAAACTATCAAGTTGCGACACATGTTCGTTAGAATTATGCATGACTTTATAACGTACAGAAAATTGTTCATTGATAAAAAAAACAACAACTTATTTATGATTCATTTGAATTAATTATAAACATATTTATATTGTTGTTAAATTCTAGACTTGAACAGAAAGTGAAAACAATTATTCTAAAATAAAACTGTTATTACAATTAACATTTCCATTTGATGCTGTAGAATACTCACAATTTAGATTCCATTTTGTTCAAGAATAATGAAGCTTTCCTAGAAGAAAACTTATTTGTTATGGGACAATCGTATAATTTATCTGCAAATTTCTAGATAACAGTAGGAGCTTCAAATTTTTTTCAAATCCTCTACTATACATAATATTTATATAGTATAAAAACCACATGCGCTAATTATAATCAATATTATGAATCACGTTCAACAATAATCTAGAAAACTAAAATTAAAGATGCTTTTAAGAATAAAATCAACTTACTTTATAATTATAACCTAGAATAATTTGTATTTAACAATAAATTGAATATTGTATCATTTATAATTGTAAACTTTTCCAAATTTTATCAGCGATACAATAAATGATTTAAAAATTTATAATTTATAAAAATAGATTATTGAAAATTAACAATTAATTAATAAAATATAGTTGATTGTAGAAATATATTTTGGATGACCCGTTATTTTTTTATTATTACAAAAATCTACCACCAATCGATAAATTAGTAAATTATTTTATCGACAAGTCAGGGATGGGAAATTTTCAAAATTTTCTAATCGCAACAAAAATTAATAAAAACAACGGAAAATACGGAAATTTAAAATGAAAAACTTGGAAAACAAACAGTAAATTTATTATTTATTTAATTTTATATTGAAATATAGCAATTAAGCAAAAAAACGATAAAGAAATTGGATACTTGTTGATATCAACAATTTATAGTTTTTCATTGGAGAAACTAATGGAAATATAACTTATTATACGTTTTTATGAATCAAAATATAGAAATATTGGATTTTTTTTTAATATTAAATATTATTTTTAGTTTATCAAACACCATAAACTCAAACAATCAACGATAAATTGAAGATTGAGGTTAAGTCAATTGTTGGAGAGAAAAAACCAATTAAAAAAAATTAACCAAAAACTTTGACCGATATCCAACAAATTAATACGGAAACCAGAATTTTTGGTCGATTTAATTGATTGAAATTCTAATAAGATATTAATAATTGTTGATTAGTACTATTTACATAATAATTAGCACTAATGAGTAACTTTTTTTTGTTTGAATTTTGAGATAAATTATTATAATTTACCTTGTATCAGTATCGTCTCTATGCGACACGTAATATTTATTCTTGCTTTTGTGTGATTTTTTCGGTAACCACAAGACCCGAAGGCCACGGTTTTTCTTATGTCTTCCAGCCACTTTTATTGAATTTATTTAAAATTTTATTAAAAATTTTCTATTATAGATTCCAATTAATCAGTTATCACTCAATAGATAGCTGCACCAATGTTGTGTCTTGTATTAATTTATAAAATGACGTCAACGTTATTTAAGTTATTGTTAATAAATGTAATAAGAGGCGATAGAGAGAATGTTAGTTTGTACGAACGAAGAGGGGAATTTTATAAATGCAACCACAAAGACGAGTAGAAAAGAAAACTGAATATCATTATGAAAGTTTGATGATGAATAAAGAAAGAATTATCCAGAGTAGGTTCATGGGATTTTTTTACCTGAAATAACGGTACAAAAAAAAGGTTGTGTCGTGAACAGAGGCGTATTTATTTTTATTTTTTTTAGGAAACATTGTATGGAAATTAAATAATGGTGACATGGAATTAGTTCAATGTAACATTTTAACAATTGATTTCAATTACTAACAATTATATTGAATAATAATTCAACTTTGAATTGCTTATTATGGATATAAATGGAGAATTGGAGATCGGAAAAAAAATCGATTTTATACAAAAAGAATTATTTTTTTATTTCGGTTTTACTAATAAATTCAAAAATATCATTAGCTACAACATTAGGTGCTTCCAAACTACTAAAATGTCCAGCATCATATTCATTGAATTGTATAACATCTCGATAGAGTTCTTGAACAAAATCCAATGGTTGATATAAAAGGTCATGTTCGAAAATTGCACAAGCTGTTGGTACTTTTATTGACGATCTATCCAAGAAAAAAAAAGTATCAATATCAATGATATTTATATTCGATTAACTTACATATCTTTGAAAACATTTTGTTTTCTATTTATTGATTCCGAATATAATCGCATTGATGTTGTTATAGAATTCGTTACCCAATATATCATAATATTATCTAATAGTTTTGTATAATCGAATTTTTCAGTTAAACCACCATCGTACCGTTGAATCCAATCACGATTAGTCCAAGTTATGAATTTTTCTAAAATATAAGCCGCTAATCCAATTGGAGAATCATTCAAAGCAACACCTTTAAATAGATAATTCCAATAAAATTAAAATATTACTAATAAAATATTACCAATTGTATCTGGTTTGGTTGCTTGTAAATGTAAATAACCGGACTCTCTTAAAATAAAAGAGAAATAATCTGATAATGGATAAAGACGGTGTTCGTGTTTCTTATCAGTTACAAGACTCGGCCATAAACTACCGGCGAAAAATTTCAAAGTAGCTATAGGACCATTGGAAGCACACCCTGATAAATGGATGCCTTTAATACGATCTGGATAATAAGCAGCTAGAAATGATGCTATAATTCCACCCCAATCACCACCGTGTACATAAAATTGATTAAAACCTAATTGTTTTATCATAAGTTGTTTGAAAATGACAGCAATTTGTGTTACACTTAAACCAGGTTTATGTGAAGCTTCTGAAAATCCATAACCTGGTAGTGATGGTATAATTAATTCGAAAACTAATTTTCGATCGACATTTGGTGTTATCAATGATGGTATGATTTCATAAAATTCACGAACTGAACCAGGCCAACCGTGCAATAATAATAATGGTAATATTTTTATATTTGATGGTATTTTTGTTGGTTTTATATGTAAATAATGGATTTTAAGACCTTGTATTTTGGTTTGATATTGTGGATATTGATTTAAGAATGTTTCACGTTCACGCCAATTATATTTAGTTTGCCAAAATTCTAAAATATCTTTTAAAAGGTTCGTATTTAAACCGTATTGATGTTGGATACCTTCTAAAGGTGCTATCAATGGTTTTGTATGTTCAAGACGTAACTTCAAATCTTCCAATAACTTAAAAATGTTTCTTCAATTAAAAGATCGATTATTTTATGGATTAAACTTACGTTAGTGGATATATTAATTTTGAATGGATGGATTTTGGAGTCCTCTTGTTGTGGTTCACCTGGACCCCACCAGATGTCTTCATCAGGTATAACGATAGGTGCTTTTTTACTAATCTTGTAAATAACATTGCCTATAATTAGAGCTATAAACAATATTAAATATTTTAATACTGTATTCATTCTTTTAGCATTGGAAACAACAAAAAACAAATTATATTTAATCACTATATAGATTAACTAATAAAAAAATTGTCGAGTCACTATATATTGACCCACGTCTCTATCTCTCTCTCTCGTTTTATCGCAAGGTTATATAATATGCATACGTGAAAAATGTTAGATAACATAATAAACATTGTAAATTGATTGTTACGAATGTGGCATATTTGTCGTATATTGATTTAGAACATAAAGATGTGTTCTTCATGGAAATGTTTGGCAATTTTTTGTGTAATAATTTATGTTATTTGGAAGAAAATTAAGAGAATCTTCGAACCACCACAAATTCCCAAAATACAAGAGACCTGGTGGGGTCGTGATGATGCTTGGAATGAAGACAAATCAATTCGTCCTTTCAAAATTGCTTATTCTGAAGAGGTACTTTTTTTTTCTTTCATAAAATCGAGTTTCGAAATGTTATTTTTTATTTTAGGATTTGCAAGATTTGAAACGTCGTCTTGATAATACAAGACCGTTTGTACCACCTTTGGAAGGTATCCAACAACAATATGGCATGAATACGAAACTTTTAAAAGAAATCATCGATTTTTGGCGTACAAAATACAATTGGCGTGAACGTGAAATATATTTAAACAAATATCCGCAATTTTTAACAAATATCCAAGGATTAGATATCCATTATATTCATGTAAAACCGGAAAATGTTGGTAATTGTAAAATTCTACCATTATTAATATTACATGGTTGGCCTGGATCAGTACGTGAATTTTATGAAATCATACCTATATTAACAAAACCAGATATAAGTCGTAATATTGTTTTTGAAGTTATTGTACCATCATTACCTGGTTATGGTTTTTCACAAGCGGCAGTACGTCCCGGTCTTGATGCTGCTGGAATGGCTATAATTTTTAAAAATCTAATGAAACGTTTAGGTCACGATAAATTTTATATACAAGGTGGTGATTTCGGTGCTATCATCAATCAACATATGTCTATTCTATTTCCGGAACACATTTTGGGTTTCCATACGAATATGGTTTGGATTAATACACCATTATCAACGGTTAAAATGTTAATTGGATCATTTTGGCCGACTTTATTCACAAGAAAAGATCATATCGATCGTGTCTATCCAATAAAAGAACATTTCTTTGGACGTATGCGAGAAACTGGTTATCTTCATTTACAAGCAACTAAACCGGATACTATTGGTGTTGCAATGAAAGATTCACCAGCTGGATTGGCTGCTTATATTTTAGAAAAATTTGTAACTGGAACAAATATTAATGGACAAAATCGTGAAGATGGTGGTTTGAAAGATGTATGGAAATATGAAGATTTAATCGATAATATAATGTTTTATTGGATTACTGGTTCTATGCCAACAGCTTTTCGATTATATTCGGAAACATTTAATCGGAAATATTTTAGTTTAGGTTTTATGCGAATACCAATTAAAATACCAACAGCTTGTGCACGTTTCCGTTATGATTTTTATGCTTCAGATGGTTTTATGAAGGAGATTTATTTGAATTTATTGCATTTAGCTGATTATGATGGTGGTCATTTTGCTGCTTTTCAATTACCGGAAGTTTTAGCTAACGATATTTTTATTGCTGTTGAGAAATTTGAAAAATATCATGCTTCAGATTTCTCCTAAAACTTGACGATAATAAATAAAATAGTATCAGTTTTTTGTTTTTTTTTTTGTTTCGAAAATGTGCCTTATCATCGTGATTATTCTAAAGATTTTATCACAAACTGGTTGCTTATGTCCTTTCCAAATCCACTATTCAAATGAGGTTTCGCTAATGCTAAACCATTAACACATCCTTTAGAAAATATGTTTTTATTTTGTACGGTAGGTTTTTCTTAATATTAATTTTAGCATTCCTGTGACTGTTCCTGCAGCTTGTAGTCGATTTTCTCACGAAATGGTTTATCCTCCTACTTGTTTCTTGATGATTAAATACAAGAAATTGTTGTATGAATCCGATTATGAAGGTGGACATTGTGCAGCTTTTGAATGTCCGCAAATTTTTGGTAACGATATCTATGAAGCTACAGCAAGATTCGAACGATACTACATGTATGGATATTGAATTGGTAAATGAAAAATTTGATTGGGTTTTAAATCGAAACAAAACAATTTTTTAGTACAAATAAAATTTTAATAGAATCACTTGTTATTGATATTTCTAAATTCAATCATTTTTGTAATACCATCGTAGATATCGTTCGCTAAAACATTTGGTACTTCAAATGCAGCAAAATGTCCACCTTCATAATCCGTTAAATGAACCAAATTCTTATATTTATCCTTTAAAATGAATTCACTTTGATAGGCTAATTCATAAGAAAATCTAGCACATGCACTTGGTACATTTATAGGATTCCTGAAATTAATTATAATTAATTAATTAATTAGAAAAAAATTGTATGTAGAATAATTACAATTCAACGCCCAATTTAAATTGCGCTTTATTGAAGGTTTCCGAATATAATCGCATCGATGTTGTTATAGAATTCGTTACCCAATAGATCATAACATTATCCAATAATTTCGTATAATCGTATTTTTCGGTTAATTTACCATCTGGATAATTTTTCCAATCCGGATTTGTCCATGTAATGAATTTTTCTAATATATAAGCAGCTAAACCAGCTGGTGAATCATTCAAACTAACACCAACAGTATCAGGTTTAGTTGCTTGTAAATGAAGATAGCCAGTCTCTAATAACATAAACGAATATTTCTCTGATAATGGATACATTAGATGTTTATGTTCTTTATCAACAATCAAACTAGGCATATAACTTCCTATGAATGTTTTCAATTGTGTTAATGGTGTATTAACAAAACACATATTTGAATGAACGCCAAGAATTTTATCAGGATATAAAGTTGCCATATGTTGTACAATTATACCGCCCCAATCACCACCTTGTAAATAATATTTGTCGAAACCTAATCGTTTCATGAAATTTTTAAAAACAACAGCCATTTGAACTGAACCCAAACCAGGTTTAGAAGCACCTTGTGAGAAACCATAACCAGGTAATGATGGTGCTATTATTTCAAAAACAATATTACGTCCTTTCTGTGGTGTTGTTAATAATGGTATCATTTCATAAAATTCGCGTATTGAACCAGGCCAACCATGTAGCAATAATAATGGTAAAACTTTCAATTTGCCTGGATTTTTTGGTTTTATATGGAGATAATGTAATTCTAAACCTTGTACATTGACTTTATATTGTGGATATTGATTCAAGAATTTCTCACGTTCTCTCCAATCGTATTTTGTTAGCCAATAATCAATGATTTGTTTTAAAAGATTTGTATTAAGACCATAATGATGTTGGACATTTTCTAATGGAGCGACTAAAGAACGTGTCCGTTGTAAACGTAGTTTCAAGTCTTTAAGGATCTAAAATTCAATTGGTTAAAGTTCACAAGGTGTGTTTATGATGTAATTAGTTTTTACCTCATCAGATATGTTGATTTGGAACGGTTTAATTGTTGTATCTTCTTTAGAAGGATTACCTGGACCCCACCAAACATCTTCTAAATGTGGTAAAGGTGGTACTTGTAAAAATTGATGAATTTGATAGCCGATTAAAACGGCAGATAATAAAAGTATCAACTTAACAACAAGACCCATTATAGCAGATCATAAAATGAGAATGATGGTGGGAATTCTCAATTAAATTATTGAAATCCCCACCGTTTAAAAAGAACGATAAACTATAAAAAAAACAACTCCAATAATACATGGTAATTATTGATAAATTGAATGAGTAGGGGGTATCACCTAACCTCCAATTAGATAACGATTATAAAATTGTACTTTGTCATCTTCTAATTTCAAAATTAGAATGATGATATTTTGGTTTTAGATTATCAAGAAGCGAAAAATTAGTTTTTCGCACGTGCACGAAATGTATGAATCTATTATCGAAAATTTTCGTAAACATATCCCCAATGAGATGCTTTTTCAAAAATCAACAAAATAATTGTACTTATAATAATATTAATAAGTTAAGTGATACAATCATACAAAGTTACATAATAGGTCTATTTTTATTTATTTATTGAGTGACTTGCTTGTTTTTTTATTATAATCAATA